>CAUYRH010154210.1:0-14333 GCA_963574655.1 Perodicticus potto
CCTCCCTCCCGCCGACCCTGCCTCCGGCCCGCCGGCCCCCCCGGCCCCCTGCCGCCGTCCCCCCTTCCTCCCCCCCTCCACCCTCCCGCCCTCCTTCCGTCCCTCCTTCCGTCCCTCCTTCCTTCCTTCATTCCCTCCTTCCCTCCCTCCCTCCTTCCTTCCCTCCTTGCTTCCTTCCCTCTTCCCTCCTTCTTTCCCTCCCTCCCTCCTTCCTTCCTTTACTCCCTCTTTTCTTCCTTCCCTCCCTCCTTCCTGGCTGAGTCTCACTCTGTTGCCCAGGCTAGAATGCTGTGGGATCATCATAGCTCACAGCAAGCTCCAGCTCCTGGGTTCAAGTGATCCTCCTGCCTCAGCCTCCAGAGAAGCTGGGACTGCAGGCACCCACCACAATGCCTGGCTAGTTTTTCAATTTTTAATAGAGATGGAGTTGTTCTCTTGTTCAGGCTGGTCTTGAGCTCCTGAACCCAAGTGTTTCTCTACCTCAGCCTCCCAGAGTACTATGATTACAGGTGTGAGCCACCACTCCTGGCCTTTGCTCTTAAATTTTATTTAAAATAAAATCCATTTCCTGGCCAAAGGTATCACTTCACCGAATCTTCCCATTTTCCCTTTCATGTTCATCACCAACAGCAGAAGCCAATTTTTTTGTTAGAAACTTTTTTCTCCTACTGGTAGAAACCCAAGTTTGCCTACGTTATTTTGTGTGTGAGTCGGGAACTAAGCAGATAAACGTGGAGATGGTTGTTCGGGGCCTTCTCAGGGGTCTCTCACAAGCTACAAAAGCTACTTCTGTACTCCAGCCTGGGAGGATGGAGTCAAATTTGGATCTTAACACAATTAAAATATAGTATCAATAATGAAATCTGAAGGCTTCATAAACAAAGCCCTAACTTCTACTACATAACCATTAATGAACAAGGTCTGATCTGGATTCAGGACAGGGCAGAAAGTAATAAATCAAACCACTTTGGTTCAGAAACTGCAGGGGACATGAAGGAAGGCTTCGTAGAAGAGGCAGCATTGTTCCTGGACTTGGAAGATAGGTAAGACTTAGAAATAGGTCAAGGACAAAGAAGGTATTAGTGGGAAAAATAGAATGAGCAAAGGCATATAGGTAAAAATGTAATGCGCTTTTATGAGGAAAGTAAAGAGCCTAATCCCACCTAATTATCAAAGTAATTTATCTGCAATGTAGAAAATACAGAAGATCCTTTTTTGGCAACATGATGGACTAGGCACATGTAGAAATGTTCCCAATATATTTAAAAATACTGGAAATATATATTAAAACAAAAGTTTTTTTGGGGGGGATTCATTGAGGGTATAGAGAACCAGGTTACACTGATTGCATTTGTTAGGTAAAAACCCTCTTATAACTGTGTCTCGCCTCCAAAAACAAATGTTTTTAAATGAGTAGTGACCCGACAAGAAAACAGGAGAAAGTTCAGTGAGTACAAAGCTAGGAAACATTATTTCAAAAAAGTGATACTGGAGCCTTTTGCTCTGAGATATCTGATCTCTTATTTCCCAGGGCTTGAATTTGAAGGACCCTGTGTAGATAAAGCCTGAGACCTGGGCAGAATTGGAAGGGGCGCTACAGAGTCCATCCTGGAGACAGGGTCCCCCAAGGCAAGACCCTCAGTGGTAAAAAAGGGGGAGAAAGAGGACTTGCCGGTGGAGATGGTGGGAATATCTGCCTATACTGAAGATGCTTCTGGATGGAAGGGGAAACCAAGGCTTCTCAGAATCCAAAGCCGGAAGACTGCCCTTGAATGAGTTTCAGTGCAAATCTCAACTCAACTCCTGTGTGGCTTCCATAAGTTCTAAGATATTTTTAAGTTGACCCAGGCCGCTCACGCCTGTAATCCTAGCACTCTGGGAGGCTAAGTTGGGGGATTGCTTGAGCTCAGCAGTTCAAGACCAGCCTGAGCATGAGCAAGACCCTGTCTCTACTAGAAATAGAAAAACAGACCAGGCCTTGTGGCTGGAGCCTGTAGATTCTGCTTCTCAGGAGGCTGAGTTAAGAGGATCTCTTGAGCCCAGGAGTTTGAGGTTGCTGTGAATTATGACACCATGGCACTCTAGCCTACCTGAGACTCTGTCTTAAATAAATCAATAAAAAATAAAACGGACCCAGGTGGATCAGACTCCACATCTTTGGCAAAAGCAATGCAAATTGTTGTTGAAGGAACGTATTTAAATCCAGGCCTTACTAATGTTTCCACAGATTTTTGAGATGTGCAACTCACCAAGAACATGAGGAAACAGACCACCCTGAACAAAAGTCAGCACTCACAATACAGTGCAGAAAAAGAACTGCAAAAACTGCAGATGGTATAATTTTTCAAAAGTAGAATGTGAAATATGGATGTATAATTAGTATGTTTAAAGAAATAAAAATGCCTATCAAGATGTAATTTAGGAACAAGAGAACATAAAAATCTACCAGTGATATTTTCAAATACCCGAATTAAACTCCTTTCATACAAAAAGCATATTAATGCAGAATAAAATTTCAATAGATGGATAACAGATTAGTTTCAGCTATAGAAAGAATTAGTGACTGGAAGAGAATCTTAAGAAAATAAACACTAAGAATTAAGAACACAGTTCCCAAGCTTCCACAGTTCAGGGTACCATTAATGCCTTAATAGTTTTTCTGCAGCACCCCCAGAACAAAAGAAAAACCTAACATTTCTTTCATCATGTCATTAAGCTCAAACAACTTACTAGCAATATTTTGCTTGGTATATACCAGATAGCTGTGTTTTTCTCGAAATTTAAAATTCCCACAGTATCTCCGTGAGTTCACTCTTTCCCTAGCAAGCCTTGATGTACAGATGGGAAACCACAGGTATAAAATAAATGAAAAAATTGGAAAATATCAAAGGTAAGTTAAGGAGACTTCATGGCAGGTCTAATAGATGCCTAATTGGGATTCCAAAAGAAAGGAGGGGGAAGGACATGACAAGCCAATTTTCTAAAATTAAGACAAAGTTCAGATTTAGGAAGCACAAAAATTATAAGAAGAATAAATACAAAAAAACACACATCTAGAAATGGTGTACCAAAATTGGAGAACTGCAAAACCAGAGAGACTTTAAATGTAAAAACAGACCGTGAGCTGATTCTTTAAAGGTAGCAATGAAATCTCTTACAACTGTAAATATTCTGGAATATTTTCTGCCAATTTTTCCTTTATGTATATATCAAATGAAATATATACCTTTGACAAAAATGTAAGATGTAAAACTGAATGTATTAGGATTCTCAATTTATATTGATGTGCGAAAGTATGTTTGATTGTAAATGGAGATTCATACTATACTTTTAGATCTTTTTTCAGTTAAAACAATGTGATTATTTGCTTATTTAACAAATGAGTAAATATTTAGTATTTAGCAAATGATTATTAAATAAATGGCTCACACTTAACTGTGTCCGAGGCACTGTTCTATTCGTAAATTCTAATTTAAGTTTAATAAAAACTTCATGAGGGGTTATTCCTGTTTTGAAGATGAGGTCTCTTAGTTTTGTTATAACTTTAAGCATTGTAAGTGGCACTTGATAAATGTCCATTTTCCTGTGTATTTATCTGGCCTTAATTCCTTAATATGAATTTTGAGAATTGAAACTAATGTTTAAAATGTTTTTGAAGCCAATCGCTGTCCAGTTAGGTTTCACCTAAAGAAATCCATGACCATAATCTCTGCAGAGCTTTGCCAGTAATGACTATTGCAAGTTTTAGAATTTGGTAACTTCTGCTAACATTTTAAGAAAGCTAGAAAATTTATCTCATTTTGAGATTACAACTTATTTACAAATGTGTTTGAATGTTTTTCATGTGCACTTTTAGTTGTATTTCTTCTCGTCTGTCTGAGATCTTTGCTGAATCTTTTCTTGGTGTTTTAGTGTTTTTCTCTGAAAGCAGTGATGTGTATGACTTTCTAATATACAGAAAGAACAGTAGTTTTCTGTATTTGTCTCATGTATTGCTCAAGTATATTATTTGACTTTTCATTTATTGTATGGTGTTCTGGCACTTCTGCGATCAAATTAACATTCTATGAGTATCTTATTGCTTTTGTTATGTTTAAATCACCTATTCCCATTCCAAGGTTATCTGCTCATTCACTTATATTGTCCTAAGAGCTTTAATGTTTTATTATGTTACATTTAAATCTAACTCGAGATATTTAAGTGATCTGGGATAGTCTTTGTTATATATACCACTGAGAAGATTTATTTTCATTCTGATTTCCAAATGTTTAACCCAGCTTGTGATTCCAACTGTTATCCTATTTCATTCTTCCTCTTAAGCAAAACTCTTAGTCACCTCTGATGACAAAATTAAGTTTTTCTCTATTTTTAAAGCCCACTACAGTTTTTATTTTTTTTGAGACGGTCTCACTATGTCGCACTCAGTAGAGTGCTGTGACATCACAGCTCACAGCAACCTCAAACTCTTGGGCTTAAGTGATTCTCTTGCCTCAGTCTCCCAAGTAGCTGGGATTACAGGCGCCCATCACAATGCCCAGCTATTTTTTTTGTTATTGTTGTTGCAGTTGTCATCATTGCTGTTTAGCTGGCTCAGGCTGGGTTCGGACCTGCCAGCCTGGGTGTATGTGGCCGCTGCCCTACCCACTGAGATACGGGTGCCACCCACCATTACAGTTTTTAGAGCTCAGTTTCCCGTCAAAATACCTTTTGTCAAGATTGCCAGTGAGCACTACATTGTCAAAGTCATCGGCCAATTCAGTCTTGATAAGATCGGTCTAACGGTGGTATTTGCACAGTTGATCATTGCCTCTCCGGAGACAGATTCATCCCACAACCTCCTACCTCACTGTGTCTTCTGCTTGTTCCTCCTGATTCTCAATGCTGACAGGCACTGACCTCCGCCCATGGACTTCTCTGTGTGTTCATCCCACCCTGATTTCACCCAGAATCTTGGCTTTAAATCAAACCTACATATTATGACTCTGAAATGCATAACTGAGGGGTGCCCCTGTAGCTTACGTACAACAATGCTCGACATTTCTACCTGGGGATTGAAACAGATGTATCATAGCCCAAATTAAATTCCTGATCTTCTCTCCCTAACTGCTTTTTGTGGGGTCATCCCATCTTAGCTCATGGAAATGGCATCTTTCCAGTGCTCAGACCTAACGCCCTGGGGTCACCCTTCACCCCTCTTTTTCTCTCATGCCTCCTATTCACACCTTCAGTAAATCCTGTTGACTCTACATTCTGCAAAATCTTCTTTACCATCTGCACTGCTACTTCGTTCATCATACTTTGGCTGTATTTTTACAATAGCTGTCCACTGCTCTTCCAAATTTTATTGTTGTTTCTTTAAGTCTTTTTTTGGAGACTCTTACTTTGTCACCCTGGTAGAGTGCCGTGGAGTGACAGCTCTTGGTAACCTCAAACTCTGAGGCTCAAGAAATCCTCTTGTCTCAGCCTTTGAGTAGCTGGGACTACAGACACTGACCACAACTCCCAGCTAGTTTTTCTACTTTTATTAAAGACAGGGTCTCACTTTTGCTCAGGCTGGTCTCCAACTCCTAAGCTCAAGCAGTCCACCTGCTTCAGCCTCCGAGAATGCTGGGATTACAGGCCTGAGCCACCGTGCCCGGCCTCTGTAAGTCTATTTTTAATAAGGAAACCAGAGTGATCATTTAAAAATGGAAATCAGATCCTGCCCTGCCTCTGTCCTGTACCTTCTAATGGTTAACCACTTCACTGGAAATAAAAGCTGAAAATCCTTACAGTGGTCTGGAAGAGGGTATATGATTCAATCCCCTACCCAACCCAACCTTCCTCTGATACCATTCCTGCAACTTCCCAGCCTTACTTACTACAGCGAGAGCGTGGGCTCCTGGTTCCCTCTTGAACACATCAGGCTTGTTCTCACTTTCGAAGCTTTGTAGCTGCTGTTCCTCCTGGCAGGATTTCCCCAAGGTCTGCGGGTGGGTAGGTAACTCCTTTACCTTCTCCAAATCTTTGCTCAAAATTACCTTTTTGGTGAAGCCCCTTCACCATCCTACTTAAAATTTCAATCTTCTTCCACCCTTCCATTTCCCTTCCATATCCACTATGTTGCCCTTATCTAATACGTTGTTGTATATGTTCAGAGTCTAATTCCAAGCGTATGTCATCTCTTTGCTGATCTTTCTGTCAATTATTGAACTAGTAGCATATGATTTAATCACTAAGATTTTGTAAAACATATTTCATGTCTGACGAGGCAGGCCTGCCTTATTCTCCTTTTACAAAATTCCTTTAGTTATTCTTAGCTTTTTATGCCAGCTTAACTTTAAAAGCACTTCATCATGTTCTAAAAGAGGAAAAATCAAATTGAGTTTTTTATTGGAATTTCATAATACATGGACATTCATGTGCAAAGAATTAATATCTTTATACTGTTCACTCTCCTTCCTGAGAATTATTGAAGCCTATTTTCTGTCAGCAGTTTTGTAACTCTACATTCTTAATGGTTCTTATATATTTCCTGTTTGTTATTTCCATATGTTTTAGTCTGTTTTTTCCCCCACTATGTTCTATGTGCTATTTTTTTTCCATTAGATATTTCCAAAGGATTATTTTCACATAGATGGTTATTTTCAAATTCGTGTCTGTCAACAACATTGTTCCACAGTCTTCCTAGTGGTAGTAGATTTTCAGTTTGTTCCTTGGTTGTTTCAAGCGGGTATGATGATCAATCTGTCCTCTTTTGTCAGGCTAGCTAGCCAGGCCACGAGTTACAAACATCTGACTAATGTACAACTCGCGCTTACCAGTGGAGGCTATTGCAGGTAATTGGTAAGTGTACCTGTTCCAACTTGCATACAAATTCAACTTACGGACAAAGCCAAAGACTCTTATTGGTGCCCTGGGAAATACCTGTAATGCCTTGGCTAAAACCTTCACAAGAGAGTTGAACAATAATAATAATAATAACTGGCCTATCTGTCCTCTCCTCCTATTTATGCTATTGGTTTAAGATGTTAAAAAAGCATTTTTCCATTCCTGTTTTACTAAAAACTCTTTGGAAAAAGTAAGGAAGACCAAAGAAGTTCATCTTATGCGTTTTCTTTACATCAATTAAGCTAATATTTAATATTACCTATTGATTGGGTTAATTGATTTTTCAGTATTAAACCACATAAATGGTGTGGTGGGTATTTTTTTTTAAACATGGTATTTTAAACATTCATAGAAGTTTAAATGATAATTTTTCAACTATATTCACAAGTATGTCAGACCTGTAGTTCTCATTTTATTGCTATCTTTTGTCAGTTTTTGGAATTGGACTTTTTCTGAAATAAGTTGAGGACCCATTTGTCTTGTTTCATACTTAGGGTAGAAAGCAGTGTGTGAATGTGTGTGTGTCCCCACAGGTGTGAATGGGCGTGTAGATATTTCTATGAAACTCCTAAGAAATGTGACAGTTTATTGTTAAAAAAACTACCTGGTTCCAAAACCTTAAAACCTTTTTGATGATTTATTGATTTTTTTTCCCCCCTCATAGTTATTGGTATATGTCAGTGTTCTACTACTTGTAAAAAGAATCTTGATAATTTTGGGTTTTCCAATAAATAGTCTATTTCTACTTTATTTTCAAATTACAACCATGGTATTGTAAATATTATTTTCTTATAGTTAAAAAGATATTTTCTAAATTTGTTGTGGCTCCATTATGTTTTCTAGCTCTGCTTCTATTTTTTTCCATTTTTCTTATTAGCTTTTAAGAGGCTTTTAAAATTTATGTTAATTTTTTCTTTCTAATAGTAAAGCATTTGAGATTTGTGGACTACCATTTTGATAACTTTTGTTTAGTTTATTTTTTGGCCCCTCCCTCAAATGGCTTCCATTTTAGCTCTCCTTTGACCCTCTGTTCATTTAGGAGAGTGATTAATTTCCTGTTGATCAAGTTTTTGTTATTTGTTTAAATTATTGTTTTTATTTTTCTCTTCTTGTACCAAGGTCAGAGAATGGGAGCCATGTAATATCTCCTTCTGAGAATTTATTGATGCTTTTTTATGATATGGTAGAATAAGTTTTATGATATAATACCCATGGCCACTTGAAAATAAGATACTTTTCTAGTGGTAGGGTAAGAAAATTTTTAGTTGAACTTTTGATTGTATTATCAAGTTCTTTATATACCTATATTCTTTGGAAATCTAGCTTATGTCTAAGGTATTAGTCTCCTGTAATATTTCTCCTAAATTTTGTCTTCCAATAATTTGTTTTACTTTTCTATGTTGATTCTTATAATTTTTTCCATAAATGTTTTTGAAAAGTACTAATTCATTAAGAGATGTGCCTATTTACAGTGTAATAATTGGCCTATATTAAGTTCCCTTACATCTTGAATTCTACTTTGACTCATGTTAGTATTTCTAACCCTGCTTTCTATGTTTTCTGGGAAATGTGAAAATTACACTCTCCGCTATTTACTGATTCTCAAGTTGCTCCTCTCCCTACCACCCGTGAGGTGAGAGACTAGGGAACCACCACATCTAAGAGAGGCAATCACCATCCGTCTGCCCTCTTGCTGGGCGCTTCTTTCCTGATAATGACATTTGGAAACACATTTAGGGCAGAACATATCGGCTCCCTCGGTATGGTTGTCAGGTTATTCTGGGCCTTGTGTCCCGGGCACAGGTAGAGAGTGGGTGTAGCTTCTCATTTCTTCTTTTAACTGTCCACTTGCACCTTCACTTTTCTATTACCTATGAGTCTTCAACCTTACCAATGTGTGGAAGTTGTTCTCTGATTTTAGTACTAGGGGATAAAATAGATAGAATATCTTTGTGTCTGCTTTTGGGGAATTGTTAGGTCTTCTTTTTCCTCTTTGTTTTTTCACGTAATATCTTTTTTTTTTGAGACAGATCTCACTTTGTTGCCCTGGGGTCATAGCTTACAGCAATCTCAAACTCCTGGGCTGAAGCAATTCTTTTGCCTCAGCCTCCCTAGTGGCTAGAACTACAGGTGCCCAACACAATGCCCAGCTACTTTTAGAGACAAGGTCTTGCTCTGGCTCAGGCTGGTCTCAAAACTTACAGGTCCACTCCCAGAGTGCTAGGATTACAGGCATGAGCCACCACACCTGGCTTCTTGTAATATCTTAACAAGCATTTTTGTGGAAAGTTGATGGAGATGACGTCAGCACTTATAAGGCCAGTTAAAAAAAAAATCTATGTAAAATCTTTCCCCAGGCAGAGATTTTCCCATGCTCTCTTTTAGGATATTTATTATTTTATGTCTAAGAGTTTTATCCATCGTGAGTCAATTATTGTAAGTGGTGAGAGGTACAGGTCCATAACTACAACAAGGAACTTACCTAACAAATGTAGACATTATAACCTAGTTGTTTATACCCACATATTACTATGAAATAAAAAAAAAACCTACTACTAAAATGTTTCCAAAAAGATGTGGGGTATTCAGTCAGCACTGGAGTTTAAGAACTCTTACCTGGTCGAGTGTCATAGCATGTTCAATAAAGAGATAATTGCAGCTATCCAAGAGAGTCGTAAGTCTCTGGGGTTGGAAATGGAACAAAGGGTGAGTGGAAAAAGATGTGCTGAAGAAGCGGAATCTAGAACATTGAAAATAAATGTGTTGTATGTATGTGTAAAGGTGTGAATGAGGACTGGGGTGGAGAGGAAAAAAGTGTGGGAGGAGTCTAGATCAATGATGAACTTCTTAGAACAAATTCATGGAACTATTTTCCATGTTTCCAAAGGAAGAACATTTTTTGAAAGGAAAATACTTATAGTTATGCAGGAAAAGATCTCTATTTTATTTCATAAAGAAATGTATAGACAAAAAATTAGAATGCAAAATTGTGAAAAAAATTGAATTAAAGAGGAAAAATATTGAAAACAGCTAAATCAAAGAGGTAAGCAGATAAGTGTTTACAGTTCTCTCTACTTCTGTTATGTCCAGAAGTCTTTGATAATAAAAAGCATTTAAAAAGTGGGGAAAAAAATCCCTCAATTTTGGACATCCTGTCTTGAGGGGCTGGTGGACCCTGCTCCACAGGATACTACAGACAACTCTGGACATGGGGTCCTAGACCACCTCTAATGGAACAGGGAAGGGTCTAGATGGGTGTCATAAGTATAGAAGTTGTTGAAGTTATCATATGGGAAGATAGAGTTTATAAAGCCACTGTCTAAATGTATAACACTTGGCAGTGTGAGTAACAGTGGCTCTTGTAAGGATAAAATTGTAATTAACAGGGCTCTTGTAAGGATAAAATGATATAATAAAGACAAAGTCCTAGAACACTTGCATCCCAGAGAAGCTCAACACGTGATGCCATCTTTTACTACTGTGGAAGGGGAGTGGACCTCCAGCTCCCCAAAGAGTCCACAGAGTAACTTGTTAGTCATGCAAAGATGTGTTTATACTGTACATTTTCTTGGAGTGTTCCTGAAAAGGAAGGCCAGAGATGGCATACTTGTTTGCTTTGGAGGGGTCTGGTTTAAAGCAGGTGTTTCTTTGTGGAGGTCTGACTGGGAATGGGCCAATGTTCTATTATAGCAGTTTAGGATGGGAGGACTCTGATGAGGATTTTGAAGCAAACCTCGAAGAGTAAACAGTTTGATGATTCCAGCTGAATAATCTATTCTTCTAAGAAGGGGACCGTTTACCCTGATGAACACATGTGGAATAGTCTGTCATTGAGGTCAATGAATTTTTAAGAAGTGAAGTTAAAGAATGAAGCTAAAAGAATGAAGTTATTTACAATTTTACCTTCTGGGTCAAGAATTTCTGACTCAAAGTCATGTTAATGTAGAGTATGAAGTAGTAAGACCATGTTTTGTGGACTCTAGCACGTGGAGCTGTCTACAGTTTCGTTTCCCAGGGGAGATTATAGTATGAATTGTTCGTATTGGTTGCATATTGACGACTCCACAGCAGATGCATGCATTGTTTGGTAAAGTTTAATGAAGCTTATTTATTTGGCAATATGTATGCAAGGACTCAAAATAATCTTCAAACTAGTAGTTTCACTATCAGCAGCCAGACATTCAGAGTCACCAAAGACATGAACAAAGATTATCATGGTACTTTTAGAATAGAAGACAAAGTAAACAAAGTGATCTTACATGGCCAAATAGAAAATAAATGATCATGTAGCCATAGAACGAGACACTGTTTATAACTAGAATGAATTGTTTTTTATTGTGTTAATAGATACGGAAAACATCTATTAACTAGAAATAGTTAATGATACGGAAAAATCTCCAAACTAAGTGAAACCAAAATATGAAACTGTGTATAATTGCAATCCAAATGACTGTTGGTCTATTTCCATTCATTTAACAAATGATTATCCCAAGGTTATAAGATTACAGGTGAATTTTATTTTTTCTTGCACTTATCTGTATTTTCTGTAAATATTTAACATAAACCTTCTTATCAGAAAATAAACACCATCTTAATAATGATGAAATGATTGTGGGGGTGGTTTCCCTGCCCTCCAAAGAGAAAAGGAGCTTGTCTGTGTATGTACAAGAGGTGACACAGCAGAGGAGGAGCCAAGGGAAGGAATACTCTTTAATACAACGGTATTACCTGGGGGTTCAAGGTGATTCTGAACAATGGATTATGACTTATGCTAGTAAGGATTAGTGGATTGTAATGTAAGAAATGACTTTGCCATAAGAAAAACTGATTATCTGTCAGTGCTCTTGCTCAACAAATAATACTGAGAATTCCACAAACCACTCAGCAAAGGAATGAATTCCTCCTTGGTTCATTACGGCTTCTTACATGTATTAAATCTGTTTGTCTAAAAATTAAAATTACTCTTTGAGGATGTCTCGTTAGAAATTCATTTCTCCATTTTGGAAACTTCTATGACTGTTGCCAGTAGGGTGACAAGTCCAGAGAATTTCAATGCTCTGCCTGCAGATGCATTTTAGGCTGAATTCTCTGGGTTTAGCTTCTTCCTTGCATAAGAATCTTGGAGTTAATGTTCGCCCTACATATTTATATGCCACTACAGCCCAAATGGCCAACAGATGTCCAACATTAGCAGGAAATCCATCAGAATGAGGTTTTTCTGCCTAAAATTTCAATTGTTGAAACAAAAGACAAGAATAATATGGTAGAAGAACTCCAGAAAGAGGCAATTAAAATGATCAAGAAGATGACTGAGTAGTGAAGAAGAGGATTAAAATTCTTTAGAAAAAAGAATTCCAAGAGAAGAAAAATATTATATGATCATGAAAGGCAAATAAAAACCCATTCCTTAATTCTAGAGCACATTTGGAAGTGTAATGTGAAATGGAAAAGCACAGTACCCTTGGATGGAGCAGTGGAGAAGGAAGTAAATAGTAAGACACGTCGTACACACAATCTCATTGTGTGACAAGCCATCAGAATAGAATGACAAGCCATCATAATTCTTGAAATTAAAAGTAAGGCAGACATTGTGTTCTGCCCAACTTCTGCCACCAGCTATGTGCAGGTGATTTGGAATGAGATTTTTTTTTCAGCCTCACATTTCTTATGCGTAGAATCAGGAATTAGCTGGAATTGAGCATACTTTCAAATTCAGAAAGAGCTTATTTTGTAATACAAAAAATTATAATTACTCCATTGTGAAGATATTATACAGACTGGAAATATGAGAAGCTATGGGTAGTGTTTGTATATAGGCTCTGATGACATACTTATTATTTAGAGGAAATTAGTGGTTCCAACTAGATGCTGAGAGAAAAGGCAGCTTGGGACAGCTTTGGGAGAATAAATAGAAAAAGAATTATGGAATATTGTCCTTACTCCTATTACCCCATTTCTTTGTGCCTCACTAGGGATTCCTGCAGCACACTTAGATCCTTGGTATGGGCTCCAGGTGTGAAATCAATGAAGCCCTTTGTTGGCAGTTGAGTGACCAAAACACCCATCTCCACCCCCCTAGGCTGCAAGTTACAATCTATGTTTTGTCAGCCCTTAAAGCTGTTTCTTTCTGGGGTCAAAAGGTGAGGTCCTGACTAAAGATTCCTCTGTGCTGAGTAGCTGACCTGCAAGTTCCTGGTGCCTGGCTCCACCTCCTCTCTCCCGGAGGCCAGGACAGCCAATCCTTTGAAAGTGAACTTGGCCTGACTGTGTGGCCAAACCCCTAGAGGAAAATGAGCTTGCAAGTTTTTTGAGAAGTATGACTATGTCAAAAGAAATGTAAAATACTGAATTATAGATTCCATCAGAAACAAAAATACTAGAACAGCTAACTAAAAAATTAAAATTAGTGTGATACACAAAAATGGTAACGGAAAATAGCAATTTGAATTAAGAAAACAAAAAAAGATGAATATTGAGAATGAAAAATACAATAGTCAAATTTGAAACAAATAGAGGGGATAAAGAGCAGAATGAATACAAATGTTTAACCAGTCAGTTCACTCACATCCAAGCAAATCTCCAATATGAAAGAAGGAAAGGAAAATAATAAAATCTATATTTTTAAAAACTAAGAAATGTGAAGGATGGAGATAGACATCAGGAAAACAGATCAGAAGGGGAGAATTTTTTAATGGAGATGAAAAATATTTAAAAGAGCATCATTCTTGAAACTAAAATAAAAATAAGGAGGTAATTATAGATGGAAAGGGTTCAAGGAGTACAAAGGGAAGAAAAAAGACTAAGCCTATACCTAGAATATAATGAGATTGAAGGACATCAAGTCAGAGAAAAATAAAAAAAAAGACTAAGAATCAAATTAACAATAGATCCTTCAACAGCAACAACTTCAGCAATAAATGCAAGAAAATAAGCATTTAAAACTCAGCTTAGATACAGCCACATGTTCACTTATGTATGAGGACATAATAAAAATATTATGTTTATCAGATCTCAGACACTTTCCCAGAATTGAATTAAATAGAGTTTATGAAAGTAGGTGAGGAACCAGGAATTTTCACAAAACTTATGTAAATAAAGGTGATCAAATGCCTTGGTAAGATTTTTTATTTATATTTTAAAATAGCAAAGGTAAAATAGAAAAGGAATTAAAAGTCTGGAACTGGACTACTTAATATAATGTGCACTAGCCATTTGTAATATAGCTATTCTGAATTAAAATCAGTAATGGTATAAAGTACGTAACAGATTCTAAAAACTAATGGATCTATGTAAATTATGCTTTTATATCAATTTCATGTTGAATTGATTTTTTTTTTTTTGAGACAGAGCCTCAAGCTGTCACCCTGGATAGAGTGCTGTGGCATCACAGCTCACAGCAACCTCCAATTCCTGGGCTCAAGCGAGTCTCTTGCCTCCGCCTCCCAAGTAGCTGGGACTACAGG
>CAUYRH010154213.1:0-34389 GCA_963574655.1 Perodicticus potto
AAAAAAAAAAAAAAAAAAAAAAAAAAAGTAATTTATTACTTGCTTTAGCGGCCAACGATTTTTTCAACCTTAGAAAATACGATCACTAATTAGACCAAAAGCTTGTGATAAATACTCATTTTGGGGCAGCACTCCTAGCTCAGTTGGCAGGGCGCCAGCCACATACACCAAGGGTGGTGTGTTTGAACCCAGTCCGGGCCAGCTACAACAATAACTGCAACAACAAAAATAGCCAGGTGTTGTGGAGGGCGCCTGTAGTCCCAGCTACCTGGGAGGCTGAGGCAAGAGAATCGCTTTAGCCCAGGAGTTTGCAGTTGCTGTGAGCTGTGATGCCATAGCCCTCTACCCAGGGCAACAGCTTGAGTCTCAAACAAACAAACAAAACAAAAACACCTCATTTTGGGTATAGAAGGCACTGCTGTGGGAGAAAGGAGGGAAAATAAGACCTTACCATCCGGCTTGGCCCCTGTGGCTAAGGCATCAGCTACGTACACCTGAGCTGGAGGGTTCAAATCCAGCCCCGGCCTGCCAAACAACAATGACAGCTGCAACCAAAAAATGGTCCGGCGTTGTGGCAGGCGCCTGTAGTCCCAGCTACTTGGGAGGCGGAGGCAGGAGACTCACTTGAGCCCAGGAACTGGAGGTTGCTGTGAGCTGGGATGCCACAGCACTCTATCCAGGGTGACAGCTTGAGGCTCTGTCTCAAAAAAAAAAAAAAAAAAAAAAAAAATAGCCGGGCGTTGTGGCCGGTACCTGTAGTCCCAACTACTTGGGAGGCTGAGGCAAGAGAATCGCTTAAAGCTCAGGAGTTTGAGGTTGCTGTTAGCTATGACGGCACGGCACTCTACCGAGAGCAACAAAGTGAGACTCTGTCTCAAAAATAAGTAAATAAATAATAAATAAAAATCGGTATACCCAGAAAGAAGCGTGTTCTTCATGAAGGTAAAGAGCAGGGGAAACGGCTTTAAGAACTGAAAAGACTAAATAGTTCAATGAAAATATTTTAGATTCTATATAAAGTCAGCACATTGTGCCCCATGATTGCACCAATGTACACAATTATGACTTAATAAAAATTAAAAAAAAAAAAGAATTGAAAAGACGTCGCCTCTGGGCCCTGGGACTGGACCAGAAAGCTGGTATTACTGTTTTTGGTGGAAAAACCTTCATCTCCTCAAGCCAAGCAAACAACCTGTTTTGCAGCCTGTTCTACCTGTTCTCTGTCAAAGGACGAAGGAAGGCAGCGGACCTGGCATGTAGGTCTGACTACCTCGGACGCAACTGCAAAGGTCGGCCAGTTAACCCCTCCAGGACGCCCTCGGCGTGGAGCTAAGACTGTTACTCCCGTTTCACAATTAAGGGTTGCGATATCCTTTAATTACCCTCCAAGGCCAGTCAATTAACGGATATAAACTAGTATTCAGAAAAGCCCTGGGATAGACGGAAGGCGCCCGAAGCCATTTTGGCCGCGATCACCGACCGGACCCCAACGGGTCTTCAGAGAGAGCGCCAAGCTGGCAGGGAGGAGGGTCCCGCCCAGCGCGGGACGCCTAACAGCGCAGAAGGCCAGACGCCCGCGGGAGGAGAGAGGCTGCCCATCCTCCCCTCAGCCCACATTAGGCGCCAGATTCCCGCATCCGCCCACTTCTAGGGAACCCCGCGATGCTGGCAGCGGTAGCCCATACCCACCACTTCTCCTCACCCGCGCCCAAAGCCTCGCTACTGCCGCCTTTTCTCCCACCGCCACGACTTAGGTCCGCGCACGCGCGTCGCGGGCAAAGAAAGCACTTCCGGGCCAAACGGTCGGCGTCTGCCGTATACGCATGTCCGGCCTGGAGAGAGGCGTGGCCCGGACGGGCCGGACGCTCTGGAGGGGTGAGGGTCAGGGCGTGAGGGGGCGGGGCTGAACGGGCGGTCGGAAGCCGACGTGCGCGTGCGCACAACGCTCCCTGTAGGCTTAGGGCCGCGAGAGGCCTAATCTTACGAGAGGCTAGTTGAGTTTCCCTGGAAGGTTACTGTTTCCTCCTCTTGCGCCTTGCAGCCGTAGGGGAGGTCGCCGCCAGTCGCAGGGGACAGGGAAGTTACTTTGGTTCTGGATCCGACTTATTTCCTATTTCAAGGTTACGTGACAGCTGCCCGTACGGCTTCCGAGGGACGGCAGGCTCCGGACGCACATGCGCGGCAGCTTGTATGGTGCTTCCGGAACTGCGTCCCGAGACCTTTTTGGCGCCGGCCGCGGCGCGACCAGGAATCACGGCCGGGAGGGCCGGCTCTGGGTTCCGGTTCCCCGCGGCACCATGCGCTACAACGAGAAGGAGCTGCAGGCGTTGTCCCGTCAGCCAGCCGAGCTGGCGGCCGAACTGGGCATGCGGGGTCCCAAGAAGGGCAGCGGTGAGCGGGGCCGGGGACCGGGGCGCGGACGAATGGGAGGCCGGGGTGGGATCCCGCGGCCTCCCTGAGCCTGCTCTGTGCCCGCAGTGGTGAAGCGGAGGCTAGTGAAGCTGGTGGTGAATTTTCTCTTCTACTTCCGTACGGACGAGGCCGAGGTTAGGGGCGTGGGGGCGGCGGGTCGAGTGGGGGTCACTTCGGGGCCTGCGCATTCACGGCCTATCCTGTCCGTGTACCCGCAGCCTGTCGGAGCTCTGCTGCTGGAGCGCTGCACCGTCGCCCGGGAAGAGCCCAGCGGCTTCTCCATCAGTGAGTCCACTGTCCCCGGACAACTCAGGGCCAGGGCCTCCGCCGGGCCGCCTGTCCATCTGTCTGGTCCCCTGGAGGCTCCTTACCCGTGGACCGGGCTGTGCCCACAGGGCCTGTTGAGCGGCCTGGCCGAGCTCTTTGCTGAACCGCCGCAAGCACCTTCTCTCCAATCCAGTTCTAGCTTTGCTCTCCAGGATGCCTGGCCCAGTTGGGAGACTTCGTAGGGTTCTCCCCAGTCGTTATGGGATATTCCAAGTATACAGGGGAAGATGGACAGTTGTGCCAGGGTCGCTGTGCCTGGGTGGCTTGAGTACCAGAAACTTAACTTCCGTAGATTGGGTGGCTTGAGTACCAGAAACTTAACTCTGGAGAAAGGCTGATTCCTTCTGAGGCTTCTGAACTCCTAGTGACCTTCGTCAATCTTTGACGCTCATTTTGTAGAAGCAGCACCTTAGTTTTGCCTTCGCGTTCCAGGGAATTCTCCCTACGTCGTCTTTGGTGTCCAAATTTACATTTTTTATAAAGAGGCTGGTCAGTATTTAGGGCCCATCATATCTGCAAAGATGAAATTTCTAAATAGGGCCACATTAATAGGTTCTGCGGGTCAGGGCTTAAATGTGTCTTTAAATGGATGAAGTTCAACCTGTGACAGGCAGAGAGATGACTGGGTGCTGGGGCCAGAGGGGAGATAGTTTTGGGGCTTTGGGGAGATGAAGCTGAGCCTTGTAGCTGGCAGAGCAGGAATGAACTAGTGGTGGCTCCCTCCCCAGGCTTCATGGAGGACCCGGAGAGGAAGTACTACTTCGAGTGCTGCAGTGAGGAGCAGTGCCAGGAGTGGATGGAGGCTCTGCATCGGGCCAGGTGGGGCCAAGTGGGATGTGGGCCTAGTTGGGTACTGGGACAGAGCAGCTATACAAAGTGGGAACCTGACAGAGTGCTGCCTTCTTCTGCAGCTATGAGTTTATGCGAAGGAGCCTCATCTTCTACAGGAACGAGATCCAGAAGATGACAGGCAAGGTGTGTGCCTGGTTGGAGGTGGCAGGGGTGGTCTTCCAAGGCGCAGCTTATGGCACCCGTCTGGCCCACAGGATCCCCTGGAGCAGTTCGGCATATCTGAGGAAGCCAGGTTTCAACTGAGCAGCTTGAAGGCATGAGACCAGGGCATGGGCAGTCAGCCCTGCCCCCATGAGCTGGACTTCCTGCCAGGCCCTGGGTTTACTGGGCCAAGCCTGGACTAAGTGGGAGTTGTTTGCTGTAAAGACCTCCAAAACCTGAGGCGAGTGCAGGTGGGCAGGGGGCTGTCTTTTAGGGAAAACCACCTGGCAAATTTCTTTCCCTGTGCCTTAGGACCTATTGGACTGGTCTAGCACGTCAGTGTCAAGTGCTGCTGCCTGGCACAAGCATCCACTCCCAGGAGCTCTGCCCTGAGTCCTTACCTGTGTTGAGCAAGGGCTTGGCATGCACCTGGTCCTTTGTGGCTCCAGTTGTGTGTCAGGTGAATGTACTAAGCTAGATGATGCTGTGAATGGCAAGGGAGCTAGGTCTCCCTCAGCTGTGAATCTGCCTGAACCCTGGAGAGGCGGTCATCCTGGGTCAGCATGCTTGTTTTACTCAAATAAAGGTACCTCTTTTCCATGCTGGATGGTAATGAAGTGAAGACTGAGAGAACAGGGTAGCTTCCCCAGGCTGGAAGCTCTTTCCTTTGAAGGAAGTGAGGTACTCAGAGAATGAAGTCTTCTCCAGGCTTCAGTGTTTTAAGTGCCTAAGGAATAGGGGCTGGGCCACCTGCGCCCAGGACCCTGAGCCAGGAAAGGGGTTGGAGGCTTGGGACCACAGGGATGGATGCAGTGGGTCACAGGAGTCCTAAGGTGACCTGCAGTCCTACTCCTGGTGTTCAGGGCACTGCCCTTGGGTGTGCCTGGGACCTCTACTGGCTTCTCACCCATAGGATCAGGCAAAGGCCAAGGGTTTTGCCCATGTTGTCAGGGCCTAAAGTCAACTGGGTCAGAAGGCAGCATGTTCCAGTGGGCCAACTCAACTGGATGTGATCCCTCCCACCCACAGCTGCTGCCTTGTGTCACCAGGAAGAAACCATTCAGACCAGTTTCAGGTGAAAAGTTTTTATTACAGCATCTGGAGGTGGAAATGCAGAACGCAGCAGGAATGCCATGGGAGAGGCCAGGCAGCAGCTCACAGGGCTACTTTGACAATGCACGCAATTGAAATCAGAGCTCTCTGTAAAGACAATGCAAAGCTTCAAGTTACAAAGTCTGTCAGACATGAGAAAAAGCAGCAGCCTGGTTGGATGGACCATTTGACCAAATGATAGGTGGATGGGGGGGGTCACCTGTTGACCCCTGAGCAGAGGGACTGGTCCTGTGGGCAGATAAGTCACCATTTGCTGGCTGGTTCCTACTGGCCAAGCAGGCCCCTTAGCAGGGCCTCAACGGCTATCTTAGGAATCTTAGGGGTTCCTGAGCAAAGGCCACCTGGCAGCCTCCCAGTTTCCATGGAGTGGCCTGCTGTCAGCAACAGCATTCCACCCAAATACCAGCGCCAGACCCTGAGGCCACCAGGTCCTATGGCCATCCTATGCCCACTGCCTGCCCCCCTACACATTCTAAGGGCATCTGGGTGGGCACAGTCCTGGGACTCAGGCAAAGGAGGGGATGCTGTGTTCATCAGTAATATGTCAGGTGCAGCTGGCAAGGGTGGAAATCCCCTCAAGCCTACTGGGGGCCACAGGTGCACTGAGTCAGCATGTCCTGAACACACAGCATTTCATGTTTCAAAGCTCAAGTACACATATAGACATGGGTTTCTAGGTGGGTGAGTTGCACATGGGCCATCAGCAGAAGCCCAGCAGTACAGGACCTGCACTGGGCACCCAAAGCCGCCACGTCCCAGGGAGCGGCAGGCAGAAGCGTTCAGTGTTTACAAAAGAATGTGTTTTGTTCTAGACCACCTCTGCTTTAACCCTGCAGCATCTAAGGGAGCCACACTGGGTGGCTGCCCTATCCTGAAGGCCAGGGCACAGCACCTACGAACTGAGAGCACCAACATGGAGGGAAAGGAGCCAGAGTGGCTGCCTAAGGGAGAATGAGCCAGTTTTAAATATAGGTCATGAGCACCATCTTCAGAATCTCCTGATAGGGTGGAGGGGGTCTGAGACACAGGCTGTAGAGGGCAGGGCAAGCAGGGCTGGGGTGGGATGAGAAGACCAGCCCCTTGGAATGAACAAGCTGCTTCCAGGCTCCCTGCCCCCAGTTGGAAACTGAGGACAGGGCTCTCTCCAGGGATACTTGCCTTGGCCATGTCCAACGGGCTAGCAGAGCTGGGCCCCAGGAAGGCAGAAGGGAATGGGAAGCACTGGGATGACTGGATGGCCCTTTTGGAAAGGAAGGTCTCCAGAGTGAAACACTTGAGAATGGGCCCACTGAAGCTTAGGGTCAGAAGCACCAGGACCAGCTGTTTACCAGCCCTAGCAGGTGGTCTCTGGCCAACACTGACCATAATCAGGGGACCTAACAGCTTCAGACCCTTCACAAAGCCAGAACCATCCTGCCTTCCTGCCAAGCTCAGCCTTTGCGCTCCTATCCATACCAGTCCAAAGCCCCATGAAGCTACTAAAGTGGAGGGGAGGGGGTGCATAACATCAACCCGAGGCCCGGAGACATAAGGCTCCAGCAGACATGTCTGAGCTCCACTGTACCCACAGGAGCTACAAGAACCTACAGACACAAATGCGGAGCACGAACCTGATCCCCAAGCTATGCAGCAGCTCTACTCTGGGCGCCTGTGGCTGCACAAGACAGGGTCTATGGTGGGGCTGGCCTAGGGGCCAGTGCCACTTTTGTACATTTGAATAAATAAAAGGTTTTTCCCGTTGCTTCTCTTTCATTTTTTTTCCTTAAGTTCACTGTGCATTATACCATCTAAAAATAAATGCAGTCAAGTCTATGAAATGTATAAATTTTCATCACATCTATAAAATACTGTCACTTATCAGCGTGACTCTCTCCTATACAGAAACATCAGGGACCCATAACCGGCCTGCCCACATCACATAGCATAATTCGAGCCCACAACAGCAAAGAAATACAAAGTAAATGCACTTGTTACATAGGCCAACCCAGCCAGTCTAGGGTGACCCCTCCTCAGAGCACCACTCAAAACAGACCATGGAGCCGAGCTGGGAGCCTGCTCCTTTCAGCTGCAGAATACCACTTTGCCACACACACCCTGTTCATATGCCAAAGGCACCAATCCTGAGCCCTGAGGGTTAACAGTCCGGGTGTGCTCACAGTGACAGAGTGAGGGTTAGGAGGGGGTGATCCAGGGCAGGCACAGGGACTTAAAAGAGGAAAGGTCTGAAAGGTTGGCTTGGGCCCCTCTGGGAAGAGGCCACCTTCAAGGAACGTCACAACAGGCAGGCATGCCTTTGGTATAGGAACGGAGTGGTGGCAGGAGCCAGCAGGCAGGTGTTTCTGAGAACTGGCATCAGCATTGGTCAGCATCTACAGTCAGCACCAAGCGCAGTGAGGGGGCATAGGCCTGGGGACAATAGCACCAGGACAGGTTGTCGGCTTCTCCACTGGCAGGCCAGCCCGTCAAACACGTTTCATTATATATAGAACCTCTTATATATAGATATTTATATTTCTTAATAGGTTGCCTCTGACGACTTAGATGGAATAAAATAAGTCAGAATTGTTTATACTTTTTAAAAAACGATAAATACTTTATCTAAAACTATTGACAGTACAAACTGGACCGGGCCCAGCCTCAACTGCGGGTGTGCCGAAATTCACAGTACAGCTCCATCTTTCCTTCCTCTGCGCTGCCTTGGGGGGCCCCGGCAGGCCGGCGAGCACCGTGCAGCGGGCGCCTTGGTCCACACCGTCCTTGCATAGGTCTCGCGGTTGAGGTAGAAATCCTAGTTACCTGCAGAGGGCACAGAAGGAGGAAGAGCTGTTAACATCTCACTCTAAGGTGCCCAAACACGCACCCAGGCCAGGGGACCGATGGTCTCCTATGTGCACGAGCCATACTGGGCCAGGATTGCTTGCTGGGAGGCTGCCCGCAGAGGGGGACTGTCTTGAGACAGGCGTGGAGCCAGCTCCCTCTGTCAGGTCAGTGACCCCTGTGGGCTGACATGGGGATTCTGACACAGGAACGCATCCCGCCAGTTGCCTGCCTTGTTCCAGCAGCCCTGTGAGATGTGCAGCCTAGCCACACCACCGCCCCTAAGCATGTGAGGTCAAGTCCAGCTACAGCCACCCTATCTTCAGGACTCTGACAGGACCTGGTACAGTCAGTACTGAGTAACCAGCACTGACCAGGTAGTTGAAAGTAGCCCACCAAGTAGCCAAAGCTTATGTCTACTTCCACTCACACATGTGGGAGGACAGGCTGTAGCTGAGGGCAGCAGGCAGCGCACTGCCACTTCCACAGTGATGCCTGCCCAGCCCTGGCCCTTGGATCTAGGTCCTGGCTTCTAGCCCTTACCCAGTGGATAGGCAGCACTGTCTCCTCAGAGGAAGGAGGTGGGATGCACTCTACCTTGTACCAAACAGCATAATCTCACCCTCAACTTCTTCCTGGCCCCAAAGGTGATGCTGTCTACACTGGTAGCTCTGAATCAGTGCTGATGTTCTGAGACTAAGAGCTGCCCAACTGTCCACCAGCGGCCACCAAGCACCACAGGCCCAGTGCAGGCCACAGAGCCCACACTGATGGCCTCTCCTGTCACCCTAGGCTTCCAAGAGCTCGTGGGCTGACAGCCAGGAACCTCATCAAGATCATGCCCATCTAGGTGGGCAGGATGCCAAGAAGCCTCAGAGGCTATGTATTTTCTTAATATCCTAGACCTTCTAATTTCAAGATTATTCTATTTTAAGCTCCAAAGGAGGCAAGAAAAGCTTTGTCTTACTCTACTATACCCCTTTTTAATAAAAGGATTTGTTTTGTAAAATTTGGATTCAGTCAATAAGGCTGCAGGCTCCTCACCTCTGCCCTAGGAGGTGTGCTCAGGCCTGCACAGGGACCCTGTCACACCCTCCTGGTGCCCTGCAATGCTGCTGCCAAAATGCCTGCCACATGTCACGCGCCCTGAATTAGGCTGAACTGCATAACTTTCCCAGGTCACCTGAGCTTGGTGGGAACAGAATGTGGAGGCCACTCTGATAACCAGGCCCCCACTATGAGCCTCCCCCCACTGTAGCCAGAGCAGATCCAGGGCTCCCTGCAGGGCCACTCAGAGTTAAAGAGTCTGTGGAGAGTAGCTGTGGGCAGCCACAGCCCCAAAACACTCCTCTTGAACTCCACAGGCCCTGCACTCAGGCCACATTGTGGACAGCACGCTTTCCATGCATCCTAAGGTCCTCCTCTGGCAACTGTCTCCCTCTGTCCACCTCAGAGCCCCTGGTCCCTCTGCTGGACCCTGCAGCCGTCCTCTCTGCCAAGGGAAGGGCAGTTCAGTCTCAAATGAGCCAGCTGGTGTGGCTCTGGCCTTACCTTACACAATATGAACTGCTAGCTAAGCAAGTCTTTATCGTGGCTTAACCCCCGAAAGGTGCGCGGCATAAGAAGGCGGCATGCCAAGGGAAACCCACACAGCGGACGGCCCCGTGGTGCTGGCCTGTGGGATCCCAGGTGTGGCCTGTGCCAGGGCCAGCCGGGGTAGGGGCTGGTGGTGCACCGTGAAGGAGGGGCGGGCGCCCTTGTGTGGGAGGGAGGCCAGCTTGGCAGACAAAGAGGCATTAGAAGGCTGCAGGGAGGCAGCAGAGGTGGGGGGCAAGAAAGCATGGTTAGGCGGGATGGACGCAAGGCTCTGCAGAAGCACGGGCTCAGGGTTAGCAGCCAGCAGCGCAGGGGGAGGAGGCAAGGCAGCATTAGGGGGTGTGTGGAGGGTGGGAGGCCCCGCAGGGGGCCGGCCCAGGTGAGGAGGTGGAGGGAGCGGGGGAGGCGGAGGGGGCGGCCGAGGCTCGGCCGAGGCCGGGGCCTGAAAGGAAGAGGCCGAGGCGCTGGCCGCCGCCTGCAGTGGGCTCGGGCCCAGCGTGGCGCTGCCACACACAGCCCCATGGCCGACACGGGCTCCAAACGGATGAGCAGAGGAGGAAGGCACCGCGTGGTTAAAGACACCTGCAAACAGGAGAGAAAAACTCAGCTTCACCAGGTGGGCACGATCCAGCCAAAGCAAAGAGAAACACATACACACACACACAGGGGAAGCAAGTCACGGGCGCAGCTCCATTACGTGCAGGCTCAAGCGCAGGCAGCGGCAGTGCAGGCAGCAGCTTACCTGCGTGGGCGCCCGCCCCTCCGGGCCCACCTGCCGCCCGCCCCGCAGGGAGCCCGCCCGGCCCAGGGCTCCTCTCCGGCCTGGCTCCGCTCCCGCCTGGCTCCGCTCCCGCCTGCGTCTGCCACAGGACTCGCTCTTACAATACCAGCTCCCAGGTGGTGCCACAGCCTGGGGTGGTCACTCTTAAAACAGGTGACCTCCATGGTCTGAGAGTAATGCCCTAGTGACCATGTGCACTGTGGCCTTCTGAAAATGAGAAGGACGCCGTTACAACCAGAGAACCTGACAGTGGGTCAGGAAGGAGTTCACTGCCCATACAAACCATCCGCTCGGACTTCATGACAAGAATGAGGCAGCAGGTCCCAATGTAGACAAAGGGAATTGTGGGCACAGTTGCTCGCCCTGTAGAGGACCCTGTAAGGGAACCTGCAAGGCCACTAGTGACTGATGACAGTGTCCAGGAAGGAGTTGCCACCTGCTAGGAGCCAGAACCCTGCCCTCAGGCCCCAAGACAGGCTGGAGAGGTGTACTCCTGCCTACCTCCAACTGTTCCGCCTGTCACCCCGGAGGAGAAGCTGCCCATGGCGTGTGAGTTCGTCAATCTGGTGGTGGCGGAGGACACGTGTACCAGGCCGGCGGCAGCCGGCACGGAGCTAAACAAGGACTGTAGCACAGATGAGCCTGCCACTGAGCTGAGGTTGGCCTGCAGGGACACAGGCCCCAGCGTGAACTGCGGGCCTGGGGTGAAGGTGCCCAAAAAGGGCCGGTGAGTCTGGGTGGAAGGCGCCACACTGCCTGCAGAGGATACTGCTGGGGCCAGGCTGGGGCCACTGAGGAGGCCCCCAGGAGGCACAGCTGCTGCAGAGATGAAGAGGTTGTGGCCATTCTTGAGGTCAAGCTCGCGGTCACGGCCCTTGGTTGCCTTGTTGCTCAGTGGTGGGGGCACCTTCTCCGCAGGCCCACACAGGGCTGGGCCACCCTCACCGGCCTCCTTGCCCTTGCAACCCTCACCCTTCAGGCTGTCCAGCTGCCTCCTGCTGAGGAAGGGGTTGGCCTCCGAGGCTTCTTTGCCCCGCTGCGAGGGGAAGCTCAGGGGGGAGCCCAGGGCCTCAGGGGCCTTGTGAGAGAGAGAAGCACCATCACTGAAGCTATGGAGGTTGAGTTCTGTGGCCAGGCCCCCGCTGAAGGCAAAGCCATGAGAAGGGTTGGGGCTCGAGTTGAGCCCATCAGCCCCTGGCAAGGAGCCAGGAAAGCCTTTCCTGGGGTGAGCAGCTAGCTTGGCATCGGAGGCACCAGGCTCCTCCAGGGTGGGCCGAAGCACAAACAGGGAGCTCTGACTCAGGGCAGAGTTGGCCTGCAGCGGGCTGTCTGCAGGCTTGGCCAGACCAATGTCGGAGATGGGCGAGAAGGTAGACTTCCACTTGCTGCTGTTGACAGGCTCGCTTGCAGGCGCCAACTTCCTTCCTGCCAAGCTGCTACCTGACAGGGTGGATGGGCAGAGGTGTGAGGCCTGGGCTGTCAGGTGGCTGCCCAAGAGATGCTGCTGTCGGGCTGTGCCCATTATACAGGCCCATGGCTAGGATGGGGAACTGATGTAGGGAGGAACCCTGCAGGGTCAGGCCTGGGCCCAGAACTGACACTTCCCATCAAGGGAAAGGCACTAAGATGCAAATATGGCTCTGAGTAGCAAAGACAGGCTGTCCCAAGGCAAGCCAAGGTGGAGCACAGGCATAGAAAGATAGGTTCCAGGGATAGTAAAGGTGATGAAGAGCCGCCTGGGGATGCAGGGCACTCAGAGACATGAGACCATGCAGCTAGGAACATGATGAGCCCCCCTCCCGGCCACCACCCAACAGGGGCCAGCTCAACAGGTACTCCTCTTGCCCAGGGCAGTCCTGGGCTATACCAAGCAGCACCAGAGACAATTATAGAAAGCCAGCTTGGCCCCAACCTGGCCCCACACAAGCCAAGCAGAGGATTGGCATTGGGCATCCAGGAACACTAACTACTCACCATTCTCCAAGGTCTTTGGGGGAGATTTGCTTTCTAAGGAGATTGTTGCAATTTTTCTCTCAATTCTAAGAAAAAGAAAAAAACATTAAAGTCTGAAACCCAACTGTGATTGGTAAATCCTTATAGTGGAATAAAAGAGAAGTCTTTAGCATTATCTGATGTGATAGAGTACATAAAAGTCTTAAATGTTATTTGATATCAAAATAAAAACATTTTACAGATAACAAAGGAAAGTGAAGATAACTTGTTTGAAAGGTTAATGTCCACTAATTAACCTTGTTTTTAAATTAAATCTTAACTCTAAGATTACTGTATTACATAAAAAATAATGCTTCCTGACCTCTTGTTAATAGGAAGCATGCAGTGGATTTGAAAATGCACACTATTTAGGCTATGGGTTGATGAATTTGTATTGATTGATAAAACTGAATAGTTTATAATTTTTTGATGACTGTACAACAAACAAATGTTGCCATGCCCTGAATATTAAACTATCTTAAATTGTCTAAGAATTAGGTAACATAATGAAGTGACTTCTCTAATAGAATCTCTTCTTCCTGAGTACCTAAACATTTTAATAATTTAGACAATATTGTTCTAATGGTAACTATTCTTTTATATTTTTTTCTGTAACATGGAATGAGGTGATCCCCTGCAGGGTGGAACCTTTACGTTTCTGGGAACGTGCAATAGAGAAAAGACATGAAATACTTGGTGTAGGCTTGGAGCCTATAGCTTAGCAGCTAGGGCACCAGCCACATACACTGGAGCTGGCGGGTTCTAATTCAGCCCAGGCCTGCCAAACAACAATGACAACTACAACCAAAATATAGTCAGGCATTGTGGTGGGCGCCTGTAGTCCCAGCTACTTGGGAGGCTGAGGCAAGAGAATTGCTTAAGCCCAAGATGTTTGAGGTTGCTGTACGCTGTGACACTATGGCACTCTACCCAGGGCAACATAGTGAGACACTGTCTCAAAACAAAAAAAAAAGAAGGAAATACTCAGTGTAATAACAACTGTACAAGTGAGGATCCTGGTGGCCAGATACTGTCACAGTGTGGCTGTGTGGCCCTGAATGGCCCTGACTCTAGATTGGAAGGATATTTACTGGGATTCAAACAAAGAAGTGTACTGAGGATATTACAAGGAAAAACTTACAAAACATTATACTGTGTAGCAGGAAATGTAGCATGACTGTTCTCCTGTGTTGATGTATCTATTATGGGAAATGGGTGCTTTGACACTTCCTGTGTATTGGTCTGACTGGTATCTACCTTAGCTATTTCTACAACACAAACACTGTAACCTAACTGTTTCTATCCTCATATTAATCTAAAATAAAAATTAAAACATTGGGCGGCACCTGGGGCTCATCAAGTAGGTTGCTGGCCCCATATACCAAAGGTGATGGGTTCAAACCCGGCCTCAGCCAAACTGCAAAACAGAAAAATATCCGCGCGTTGTGGCGGGCACCTGTAGTCTCAGCTACTCGGGAGGCTGAAGTAAGAGAATCGCCTAAGCCCAGGAGTTGGAGGTTGCTGTGAGCTATGTGACGCCATAGCACTCTACCGAGGGCAATAAAGTAGAAACTCTGTCTCTAAAACAAAACAAAACAAAACAAAACAAAACAACTGTGCACTGAAGAGCTTTAGGAATAGGAGTACGGACTAGCCCAAGGAAGTCCGGGCTGTACAGGCTTAGGGCACGCTCTGAGGCTGGATGTCCAACAAGGCCAGTACCTGTTCCCACTGTGCTGGGCAGTGGCCCAAGCTCAGGGTACTGTCTTGACAGAGACTCCAAGACACAGCAGCAGACTAAAGGAAGCAAAGTCCAAACAGTGGGAATTCTGCTCTCTCATCAGCCCCTCCTCCTGTCTCCACGCCAGTAGCAGTGCATGCTCACAACTAAGCAGAGAACACTACGATAAGCTAAGGATCACAGGTGCATCAAATCACTTATTTTATGTATTAACATTTTTATCATATATTCAGAGAACACTATGACCTCCGAACACAGAGGAATTTCCAAAAGATTCTGGAACCACTACCTTGGGCATTCCCACACAAAAGCAGAGAACCCAAATGCAAAATGTTTTGTTTTGTTTCATTTTGTTTTTGAGACAGAGTCTCACTATGCCATCCTTGGTAAAGTGTCATGTCATCACAGCTCACATCAACCTCCAACTCCTGGGCTTAAGTGATTCTCTTACTTCAGCCTCCCATGTAGCTGGGACTACAGGCACCTGCCACATTGCCCAGCTATTTTTTTTTTTTTGTTGCAGTTGTCATCCTTGTTTAGCTGGCCCAGGTCAAGTTTGAACCTGCCACCCTTGGTGTATGTGGCCCGCGTCCGACTCACTGAGCTACAGGCGCTGTCTGTTTTGTTTTGTTTTGTTTTTTGGGAAAGAAGCTCACTCTGCTGCCCAGGCTAGAGTGTTGTGGTATCAGCCTCGCTCACATCAACCTCAGACTCTTGGGTTCAAGAAATCTTCCTGTTTCAGCCTAACGAGTAACTGAGACAACAGGCACATACCACCACACCTGGCTTATTTTTCTATTTATAGTAGAGACAGGATCTCACCTTGCTTAGGCTAGTCTTAAACTCCTGACCTCAAACAGTATTTCTTTTTTCTTTTTTTGAGACAGAGCCTCAAGCTGTCACCCTGGATAGAGTGCTGTGGCATCACAGCTCACAGCAACCTCCAATTCCTGGGCTCAAGTAAGTCTCCTGCCTCCGCCTCCCAAGTAGCTGAGACTACAGGCGCCCGTGACAACGCCCGGCCATTTTTCTGTTGCAGCTGTCGTTGTTTGGTGGGCCTGGGCTGGATTTGAACCCACCAGCTCAGGTGTACGTGGCTGGTGCCTTAGCCCCATTGAGCCACAGGCGCCGAGCGTTGTGGCGAGCGCCTGTAGTCCCAGCGACTTGGGAGGCGGAGGGAGGAGACTCGCTTGAGCCCAGGAATTGGAGGTGGCTGTGAGCTGTGCTGCCAAAGCACTCTATTCAGGGTGACACCTTGAGGCTCTGTCTCCAAAAAAAAAAAAAAAAAAAAACTCCTGACCTCAAGCAATTCTCCCACCTAGGACTCCCAGAGTGCTAGGATTACAGGCATTAGCCACCATGCCCAGGCCCAAAACATGTTTGTTTGTTTGTTTGTTTGTTTTGAGACAGAGCCTCAAGCTGTCACCCTGGGAAAAGTGCTGTGGCATCACAGTTCACAGCAACCTCCAACTCCTGGGCTTAAGCAATTCTCCTGCCTCCGCCTCCCAAGTAGCTGGGACTATAGGCGCCCGCCACAACGCCCGGCTATGTTTTGGTTGCAGCCATCACTGTTGTTTGGCGGGCCCAGGCTGGATTCGAACTCACCAGCTCAGATGTATATGGCTGGCGCCTTAGCCACTTGAGTCACAAGTGCTGAGCCCCAAAACATGTTTTTAATATAACTTACGTGTGTAAAATAGGCCAAAACAAGATGACCTAAATACAATAGCAAAAGCACAGACACCAAAAGAAAAGATACAAATGGGATTCCTCAAAAGTTAACCACTTTTTAGCTTCAAAGGACACCAAAGGCAAGGTGAAAAAGAAGACTCAGGGAGGTAAGAAGACTTTTACAGATCATATATATGATAAAGGGATTGTATCCAAAATCCGGCTTGGCGCCCACAGCACAGTAGTTATGGCACTAGCCACATACACCGAGAGTGGCGGGTTCAAACCCGGCCCGGGCCAGCTAAACAATGACAGCTGCTACAAAAAACAGCCAGGCACTATGGCATCAGTTGGCAGTCCTAACTACTTGGGAGGCTGAGATGCAAGAGAATTGCTTAAGCCCATGAGTTTAAGGTTACTGTGAGCTGTGACACCACTGCACTCTATGGAGATCGACATAGTGAGACTCTGTCTCAATTAAAAAAAAAAAATCCATGAAGAATTCTCATAAATTAACAACAATAAAACCTAATTAAAAATGACAGTTACGGCTCGGCGCCTGTGGCTCAGTGGGCTAAGGCGGCAGCCACATACACCTGAACTGGCGGGTTCGAATCCAGCCCTGGCCCGCCAAACAACAATGACGGCTGCAACCGAAAAATGGCCGGGCGTTGTGGTGGGCACCTGCGGTCCCAGCTGCTTGGGAGGCAGAGGCGGGAGACTCACTTGAGCCCAGGAATTGGGGTTGCTGTGAGCTGTGATGCCACAGCACTCTATCCAGGGCGACGGCTTGAGGCTCTGTCTCAAAAAAAAAAAAAAAAAAAAAAAAAAATGGCAGTTACAAGGCTTCAGTGAACTATGATTGCACCACTGAATTCTATTCTGGGTGACAGAGAAATACCTTGTCTCTAAATAAAAAATAAAAAACAGACAAAGCACCTGTATACATATTTCTTCAAAGAAAATGTGTAACTGGCCTATAAACAAAGGAAAAAATTCTTCACATCATTAGGCATGAGAGAAATGCCAAGTAAAAACTACAGTGACTATGCAATTCAGCCATGTTGGGCAGCACCTGTGGCTCAAGGAGTAGGGCACCGGTCCCATATACTGGAGAAGGCAGGTTCAAACCCAGCCTCGGTCAAAAACTGCAATTCATCCAAGTAAAGGAAAGCCACTTGAATCCCCAAATCTACTTAAGTAAATAAATAAATGAGGCTCGGCGCCTGTGGCTCAACGGGCTAACGCGCCAGCCACGTACACCTGAGCTGGAGGGTTCAAATCCAGCCCAGGCCCGCCAAACAACAATGACGGCTGCAGCCAAGAAAAAAATGGCCGGGCGTTGTGGCGGGCGCCTGTAGTCCCAGCTACTTGGGAGGCAGAGGCAAAAGACTCACTTGAGCCCAGGAATTGGAGGTTGCTGTAAGCTGTGATGCTACGGCACTCTATCCAGGGTGAAAGCTTGAGGCTCTGTCTCCAAAAAATAAATAAATAAATAAATAAATAAATAAATAAATGGAAAAAAGGTACAATAAGACACTATTTCACACCTACTCATGGCTAGAATAAAAAATAAGTATTGCCAAAGATGTGGAGAAATCAGAATCCTGGTGCACTTTAGGGTCTCAAAGAACCATTTGTATACCCATATTCATCTTGGGATGATTCACAATAGCTCAAAAGGCAGAAATAACCCTAGTGTCCATCAGTGGATGAGGGTACAAACACAATGTGGTCCAAGTATAGTATTACTAATCCATGAAAAGGAATAAGGCTTTGGTACAGGTCACAACATGGATGGACCTTGAGGACATCATGCTCAGTGAGGGACGCCAGACACAGAAGGACAAATAATGTGAGATTCCATTTATATGAAACGTCCAGGACAGATCCACGAAGACAGAAAGTAGAATGGTGAATGCCAGAGTCTGGGGAGGACAGGGAGCCAATGTTCCCCAGTTTCCCAGGGATGAGATGATGGAACTTTTTTTTTTTTTTTTTAAGACAGGCTCAAGCTGTCACCCCGGGTTGATATCCTGGGGCAACCTCAAACTCTTGGGCTCAAGTGATCGTCTTGACTCAGTTTTTCTATTTTTAGTAGAGACAGGGTCTCGCTTTTGCTCAGGTTGGTCTCTAACTCATGAGCTCAAGCTATCCACCTGTCTCAGCCTCCCAGAGTGCTAGGATTACAGGCGTGAGCCACTGCGTATGGCCTGATGGAACGTTCTTGATTTAGATAATGGTTTACACAGACCTGTGAATATAACTAAAAACCTCTGGATTAGGCTTGGCGCCTGTGGCTCAACGGGCTAAGGCACCAGCCACATACACCTGAGCTGGCGGATTCAAATCCAGCCCAGGCCCGCCAAACAACAATGACAGCTGCAACCAAAAAATGGTCGGGCGTTGTGGCAGGCGCCTATAGTCCCAGCTACTTGGGGGGCAGAGGCAGGAGACTCGCTTGAGCCCAGGAACTGGAGGTTACTGTGAGCTGTGATTCCATTGCACTCTATCTAGGGTGACAGCTTGAGGCTCTGTCTCAAAAAAAAACCAAAAACAAAAACAAAAAACCTCTGGATTAGATAAATGGGTGGTATGGGGCCCAGCTCCTATAGCTCAAGTGGCTAAGGTGCCAGCCACATACACCAGAGCTGGTGTGTTCAAATCCAGCCCGGGCCTACCAAACAACAATGACAACTACAACCAAAACACAGGCAGGCATTGTGGCGGGCGCCTGTAGTTCCAGCTACTTGGGAGGCTGAGGCAAGAGAATTACTTTAGCCCAAGAGTTTGAGGTTGCTGTGAGGTGGGTGATGCCATGGCACTTTACCAAGGGTAACAAGGTTGGACTCTGTCTCAAAAACAAAAACAAAAAACAAATAAACTGAGCCAGATGTGCTGATAAGACTCTTCAAAAAATTTTTTAACTACTTGGGAGGCTGAGGCAAGAGAATCGCCTAAGCCTAGGAGTTGGAGGTTCCTGTGAGCTGTGACGCCATAGCACTCTATTGAGGGTGATAAAGTGAAACTCTGTCTCTACATAAAAAAAAATTTTTTTAAACTTTTCTCTTGCTGTGGCAACTCTACTCACTTGGTTTCTCCCAACTCAGTGACATTAAGTATGTGTCAGGATATAATCCTGAAGACAGTCCCCGGGAAGAAGGCTCTGCCCAGCCATTCAGGCCACAGAACCAAATCCATGTTGCATAGCGGATAGGAAAATGCCCCACAACTTCCCAGAACCTTTCCCAAAGGTTTTCCTACAAAGTAAATACCCTCCTCTGAATCATCACCAGCGGGCACTTGAATCCTGTAACCAGCCTGGCCGGTGGACATGCCCATCCCTGTGTCCAGGACCTGCAGCCCACCCCGACTTACCTGGCACTGCTGGGCTCATCCTCCGAGCCCTGCTCCTCGTCTGAGGTCAGTGGGGAATAGTGTGCCCCATTGGTCTGGCCCAGGGGCCGCTCCTTTTTGAGCACGGGTGGCTGGTCATGGTCCTGGTAGGGGATGGGAGAACTCTTCAGGGAGTTCTCAGGGGAAGAGATGGCCGTAATCTCCAAGGGCTGATTGATGTTACTGACCTGAGGGCCCAGAAACAAAGCAGATGCAAACATGCCCCACAGACAGAAGGGTCCCCAACATGGGATACCTGATGCATGTCTTGGGGTTTCTACCATGATCCCAAGGACTCCTGACATGCTGGTATAACATCTGGCCTCTGACCTGTGCTTACCTGGGTGGGGCTGTGCCATCAAGGCCCCTCCTGACTTCCCAACCCCATCTTGGTCTCCCTTCTCTACATCCCACCTGCCTGAGTCCATGTCCTCACCATGGAGTTGAGGTTGAGGGGGGACCCCGACGGCTGTGTGAAGAGGCCAGCCACAGGCGGCAAGGCCCGACGCTTGGGAGACACGCCTGCACTCAGGCTGGGTGTCCCAGCAGATGCTCTCTTTCGACGGCCCCGCTTGCGGCTGTCCTGTCCATGGCTCTGCCCACAGTCCCCACGGGCACCCACATTCAGAGGGCTGTGCTTGCTAGAAGGTGACTGCTTGGTACAGCTGATGCCAGTGGAGATGGTGAAGACGATTCTCCGCTTGGCCTCACTTTCCGGATCTAAAAAGCCGGTGTCAGAGAGCAGGTCTCCCTTGCTGGTGTCAGGGAGAAGGCCCTGGGTGGCCCCACCCAGCCGGGGGCTGGAGGAGAGCTGGTGGGCAGGAGAGGTTGGGCGGGAGCTGCGGGACTGGACCAGCAAGGGTGGGTGCTGTGGCGTCGAGCTCCGGGACCCCACAGTGGCGAAGAGGCTCCCTGAACTGGAGGACTCCTCAAAAATGGCCGGCTCAGCTCCAGGTGCAAGTGGTGCAGGGCTGCCAACTAAGGCCCCACTGATGGCCACCGAGCCAGCATAGGAGAAACCTGCAGGGGACAGTTTGTCAGGGGAAGCAGGATGGCTCGAGCCCAGGTGCATGGATGCCAGAACCCACCCGACAGAGAAGGGGTCCCGGCCTTAGGAAGGGGCTGCCCACATCAGAGATAATGTGTGTCGGGACATAAATGAAAAAAACAATAAGATACTATTTCACATCACTCATGGCAAATAAGTGTTGGCGAGGATGTGGAGAAATCAGAATCCTCCTGTACTTTAGGGTCTCAAACAGCTCTTTGTACAACCATGTTTATGTCAGCATGATTCACAACAGCCCCCAAAATGAAAACAACCCAAGTGTCTTGGAGTCAGGGATGGTCCTGGAATCAGAAATGGCTTCCCTGTGTATGGATCTCTAAGATTCTATGGGTGATCTTGCATAGGAGGAAATGACACTAAGGGTTCTGGGTCCCATGGAAAGAGAGGGAGTTGGGAGAGGACAAGGAGTCAGAAGTGGGAGGGACCTGCTACACCAGCCTATGGTGTCTTGGGGACCTTCACTTCCCTGGATCCCATCTCAACCTTGACTGTACCACAGCAGTGCCCCTTGGCAGATGAGAGAGAATGTGCCTGCCAGACCCCCTCTCCAAACACTCAGGGGTCGAGCCTCTGTGCATCTGTTCCCTGGCCTCAGGGGTGACCTGCCTAGCCCCTCCATGGTATAGCCAAGACATTGTCTATACTGAGACATCTACACTGAGCTGACTCTAGGCTAAGTGGCCCCAGATAGCAAGGTGTACCCAGTCTTGCCCCCGTCCCAGAGACACCTCCTAGGGAAGAGCTCCCAGCTGCCTGACCCTTAGAGTGACCTCCCTCCTGGCCACAGAGGATAGCTCTGTGCTCAGAAATGTCTATGCTAGCTGGGCATGATGGTTCACACCTGTAATCCTAGCACTCTGGGAGGCCAAGGCGTGTGAAATGCCTGAGCTTACAAGTTCAAGAGACTCCACTGCTAAAAATAGCCGGGTGTTGTAGTAGGCGCCTGTAGACCCAGCTCCTCAGGAGGCTGAGGTAAGAGGATTGCTTAAGCCCAAGAGTTTGAGGCTGCTGTAAGTTAGGAAGCCACAGCACTCTACCAAGGGTGACAAAGTGAGACTCTGTCTCAAAACAACAGAAACAACAAAAAGAAAAACAAAAAAACTTCCATACTATGGAAGCCATTAAGGCCAGGGGTCTGCTCTTGTGGCTCCTCCTCCCCAGCCCATGGTTATATACAACTAGTTGTGAAGGGAAGTGCAGATGCCCAGGCCAGGAGCTTATCACCAGTTCTGGCCCCCAACAGGATCTCCTAGGTCAGGTGGGATCACCGGCACTGTGATACTCAGGGAGGTAGGATGAGCCCATACCCTGAGCCCACAAGCTCCTGCCATGAGATTCAGCCATAGGAGGGATGATGCTATAGGTTGGTCCTCAGACATGCACATGACCACACCTACCATTCCCATTCTGCATGCTGGGCCAGATGGAAGCCTGTTCCTACATGTCTCCAAAGCCCTGGTTAAAAACCTCCTGACGTCCTAACTGCCTCAGAAAAAATGACCCTGTGCAGCCAGTGCTGGGCATAGGATGATCCATTCTTGGGTTCACCCAGGCTTAGAGAAGAGGGAAGACGACCTCCCAAGCACCATGCCAAGAGACCAAGGGAACAATCTTGTCTGAACAGTGGCCTCTTGCATATTACTTTTTACTTCTAAAAAGGTAATTGCCACATCACAGTATGTGTTAGTACAGGGCCAGCAAACCATGAGTCTGGCCACGGCCTATTGTTATAAATAAAGTTTTATTGGTACATAGCCATACCCACTCATTTTCATATTGGTACAGTCTGCTTTCACACTTTTACACTGAATGGTAGGATAAATGATTGTAACAAAAGTCAAAGTATACAATACTACTTACTCCTTCAAAGAAAGTGTTTGCAGAGCCCTGTGTTAACAGGTTTATGGGTGGGAGCTTTCTGAAGAACCAGAACCCAGTGAAAAGCAGACACCTAATGTCCACGGCCACTTGCCATAAGATACCATTGTACCTGGCTGACCCCAAATCTTGGGCCTCAAAGATTCCCAAGCTTTACAGCTGGGTGAGTGACAAGAATACAACTAATGGAAGGGGAGCAAACCAAGGGCTGAAACAGTGACACAAGTCAGGGTCAGGGAGACCTGGGCCCACAGTTGCAGAGCCCCTGACTGGGGCTCCCTGGGGCTGCAGCTAAAACTATACTATGGGGAGGGATTCAAGGGAGCAAGAAAGGGCAAGGGCACTATCTGGAAGTGAAGGTGGCAGCACACAGTCCTCACCCTGACAAACCCAGTTCCACACCTAGCACCCTGGCCCACCCACCAGCAGAGCAGAGGCCTATGTGGTGGGCCCTGGGTGGGCACAGCTAGGACTGGGCTTGGGCAGGATGGGCCTTACCTGTGGGAGCCAGGGCAAGGCTCTTGCTGCCAGCACTGTGGGCATTAGCACCAATCTGCTTTTCAAGTGTGGATGAGGAGTCTCGGGGCTGTGGCACAGGACTCGGGGTACTCCTCTACAGAGGGAAAACCCAGTGTCATGAAGTGGATCTATGGTCATCAGGGGGTGGGGGAGGAGATGGGCAGTGACTGATGATGGGGACAGGGCTTCTTCTAGGAGGTGATGGAATGTTCTAGAATTAAGATGTAGTTGGTCAAATAATTCTGTGAATATACTAAAAACCACTGAATGTGGATGAACTGTAATCATTAAAAAAGAAAAAACCAAATGGCTCACTGCCCACAAAATCCTGCTGCACAGAACACAAAATAGTCATCTTTATAACCACCTGTGTGGGCAAGAGCATTAGGTGTGGGTTCAAGGATATGGCCACCACAGCAAACAGGGCCTTGTGAGAAAGACAAGACTGGATATAGAAACTGTAAAATATGCCATAATTAAATAAGAATTTTGGATATTCTATTTTTCTTGCATTAGGAGTATGGATGACATTCAACAGCATGCAATTAAAAAAAAAGACCTACATCTTGCAAAACCCTCTGAACTCCATTTTGTCTCCTTGGGCTCATGGAAACACTCTTGGGTCGCAGCCCCAAGCGGCCCACTCACCACTCTTTCTGCACGGCTGGGCAGCACCACGCTGGCCAGAGGGATGCTGACAGGAAGCTTGCTGGGCTGCACTGTGCTCAGCGGGATGCTGACGGGCAGGCTAGTGATAGCCTCCCCACTGCTGCCATACGCGCGCTCCTTCAGACCCTGTAGGCAGATCACAAGCAGCCACATACATCAGCAGGCCCCAGGTCATGGCACAGTCATCAAGACATGGGAGCCCTCAACCATGGGACCATACCAGGGTAGCCCCTCTGGACTCTCAGCTGGAGCCCCCTGGCTGCCAAGGTGCCCTTTGCTCTTCTCCATAGACTCAGAGCCTCTTGGAGGCTACAATGGAATTTTCTAGAGCAGTGTTTTTCAACCTTTTTTAATCTCATGGCACACTTGAACCTATAGTTAAACTCCCATGGCACACTTAAATATTTTTAACATTTCTTTTGGTTTGGTGCCTGTAGCTCAGCGGCTAGCTGTTACATACACTGAAGATGGCCAGTTCTAATCCAGCCCGGGCCTGCCAAGCAACAATGACAACTACAACAAAAAAACAGCCAGGCATTGTGGCAAGTGCCTATAGTCCCAGCTACTTGGGAGACAAGAGAATCACTAAAGCCCATGTGTTTGAGGTTACTGTGAGCTGTGACGCCACAGCACTCTACCCCCAGAGGGACAGCTTGTGACTTTCTCAAAAAAAAAAAAAAAAAAGTATTTTTTTATTTATTTATTTGGGGTTTTTTTTTTTTTGCAGTTTTTGGCCAGGGCTGGGTTTGAACCCGCCATCTCCGGCATATGGGGCTGGCACCCTACTCTTTTTGAACCACAGTCGCCGCCCATGCTTAATTATTTTTATCGTTTGGGTTTCATTCAGGATACAAAGACTTAGGTTACATTGATTGCGGTTGTTAGGTAAACTCCCTCTTATATTATGTCCAACCCTTGCACACTTAAATAGTATTGATCAAAAAATACGGTAAGGCTGGGCAAGGTGGCTCACCCTATAATCCTAGCACTCTAGGAGGCCAAGATGGTGGATTGCTTGAGCTCAGCAGATTTGAGATCAGCCTGAGCAAAAGTGAGACCCTAGTTGGCCATTGTGGCAGGCGCCTATAGTCCCAGCTTCTTGGGAGGTTAAGGCAAAAGGATCGCTTTGAGCCCAAGAGTTTGAGGTCCTGTGAGCTATGATGCCATAGCACTCTACCCGAAAACAAAAACAAAAACAAAACAACTCACTTACTTTGCTTTCAACTTTTTCAAAAAATATTTAATTAATGGCCTCTTAAAATTTTTAGGAAACATCTAAGATCCCCTCTCAGAACACCAGCATACCATTGGAAATTACTGTTCTGGCTCGGCGCCCGTATGTAGGTCAGTGGTTAGGGTGCCAGCTACATGCACCAGGGCTGGCAGGTTTGAACCTGGCCCAAGCCTGCTAAACAACAATGACAACAACAAGAAGACAGCTGGGCATTGTGGCAGGTGCCTGTAGTCCTAGCGCTTGGGAGGCTGAGGCAAGAGAATCAGTAAGCCCAAGAGTTTGAGGTTGCTGTGAGCTGTGACGCCACATTACTCTACCCAGGGAGACAGTGAGACTCTGTCTCAAAAAAAAAAAAAAAAAAGAAAGAAAATCATATTCTTGTCACTTTCAGAGGATGCCAAGCAGGTGGCCCCACCTTCCCACCCCAACCTGCTCCCCTGGAAGATTTCCCCCTCCCCTCCCCACAGTCCATTCCCCACACACACTGGCCAGGCCCCCACAGCAGGTCCCCTTGGGCACTGGCCACCTGAGCTGGCCTCTGCATACTCCCAGTCCCAAGGGCAGACAATGCCCCAACCCCACACCTTCCACAGGACCTGCCCCTGCAGGACACAGATTCTCCTCCAGGCCAGACAAGACCCCCACATTGTGCCCCACCCTGGGGTGACCAAGAAGGACCTCCTCTCCTGCTACACCAAAGCCCTGGGCAGTCGATCTCGCCCTTCCCAAGCTAGTGGAATACTGGTGTGAGCCCTGAAAGCACAGGTAGAGAGTGAGGGTCCTACCTTCTCGCTGTTCTTCTCCCCAGTGAGCTGTAAGGCTCCAGGGGAAGGAGGCCGCGGGTCCTGAGGGCTTAGCTTCATGCTGTTGGATGTACCAGGGCTCTGGTAGGGAAGACCATTCTCCTTGGTGTGTTCAGTTCTGGAAGTAGAAGGCCTAGTCATTCCCAGACCCAGCAAACACCCAAAACTCTTCCAAACTGAAGAGCTCCCACTGGGAAGATCCCCTACAGCAGCAGGGGTTGAACACTCACCCCTTGTGGGCACTCACCGTGGGTGAAGCTCACTGGTGGCTGCCTTGCTCGATGCTGCATGGTCCTGGCTCAGGTGCCGGCGCAGCACAATCTTGGCTGGGGAGAGCCTGGTATAGTCGGGCACAGCTAGGCCAGACAGCTTCTCCGGCCGCAGTCGGCTACCATGGCTTGGGGTGCAGGGCACCACCTCCTGGTCCAAGGGGGAGGCCAGGTACTGGGGGGTGTTCTGCTTGGATGAGGGTCGGCTCAGGGCACCACAGAGCTCATAGCTGGTTGCGTGGCCATTCATGGAGAGTTCAGGGCTCATGCTGCTGAAGTGGGGCAGCGAGAACTTGGCACAGTCCAGCTCAAGGTGTAGTCGACCAGGGTCATTTTCTAGATCTCGGCTCAGGTTGCCTTTCCCACGCAGGTGTGTAGACAGGGCGTCATCAGGGGGCACACAGGACTTGAGCTGCAGGAGCTCCTGCTGCCGCTGGCTCTTCTCCAGCTCCACAATGCTGATCTTAAGGGAGAAGGGAAGAGTCAAATGCAGGCCCACCCCACCTGGCCACTTCCAGGGGTGCCATCCCAAGGACCTGCTAAGGATGGCACTCAGAGGGAGCTGTGGAAATGCCAATAAATTGGTAGGACAAAAAATCCAAAGGAACCAATTATCTAGAGTCAGGGGTGGGGAAACTCAGCTATAATAACATGTGATTGTCAAGGATGGTATTGTAAGTGTGTACTTGTCAACATGGAAACAGGTCCCCAAGAATAGCAAGAAACAGACACAGAGTGGTTTCTGTTAAACACAGATTCGTAAGTATAAAATCAACAGGGAAAACTTGTGGAAGGAACACCACTTTCAGATGGAACAGTCTTTTCTTCCTGGGCTGTGAGCATGAGAGAAATTTCTTCTTGATTTATTCATTCTATCTTTTTTATTTCCTTTTCTACAATGGACACATGTGGCTTTATTACTACACAGAAAACACTGTGACAGAGTCAGAACAAAAACTCCTTCTTTACAGAAACTCCTTCTCCAGGTAAACCCATGTGGACCAGGGCTAGTTCTGGGAATGAGGCCTACAAACTCCTTCCCTGTAACATGCTAGCAGGCTGGCAGGCACACATGGCCACTCTGTGTCAGAACACTGTAAAACCTTTAAACACCAAGAAATCTACTTTTAGCAGTATGCTTTTAAGGAAGCCTGCAAATGAGTCTTTGGTATAAAGAAAAGCCATTCAATTGTTATTTTCCAGTAATAATTGGATACTTGAAAAGACCCCAAGGGCCCAGCTACAGAGCAATTGTGCTCCAAGGAGAGAAAACACACCAGTAGGATAGAGCCCTCACAGATGGAGTCTTTGTAACTCAAACACTAACACCATTCATCTTTCTGCTTTATTCTTTTTTTTTTTTTTTTTTTTTTTTGGTGTTTCTGGCCAGGACGGGGTTTGAACCCACCACCTCCGGCACATGGGGCCAGCACCCTACTCCATTGAGCCACAGGTGCTCCCCGTTTCCAGATTATTCTGGTTATTGCATGACAGCTACATACATGAAAATCAACTCCTGGGAGCACCTTGAAAAGGAAACTCAATATGTTGTGCCTCTCCATCCTTCTCATGCCTTTGTCTAACTCACCTCAGTGGACATATTTCTGTTACTATCAAATATTATAAGCTATTGTTTGTTTTTTCTTTCTTTTTTTTTTTTTGTAGAGAAAGAATCTCACTTTCTCGTCCTCAGTAGAGTGCTGTGGTGTCACACAGCTCACAGCAACCTCCAACTCCTTGGCTTAGGCAATTGTCTTGCCTCAGCCTCCCGAGTAGCTGGGACTACAGGCACCCGCTATAACACCCGGCCATTTTTTTGTTTTTGCAGTTTGGCCGAGGCTGGGTTTGAACCCTCCACCTTCAGTATATGGGGCTGGCGCCCTACTCGATGAGCCACAGGCGCCGCCCCCTATTGTTTGTTTTTTAAGAGACAAGGTCTCACTCTTACCTAGGCTGCAATGCAGAAGAATCATCACAGCTAACTGCAGCCTCTAACTCCTGGGCTCAAGAGATCCTCCTGCCTGAAGCTCCCAAACAGCTGGGACAACAGGTGTGTATCACCATGCCTGGCTAGTTTTTTTCTATTTTTGGTAGAGATAGGGTCTCAATCTTGATCAGACTGGTCACAAAATATTTTCTTTTCTTTCTTTTTTTTTGAGACAGAGTCTCAAAAATGTCACCCTTGGTAGAGTGCCGTGGCATCACAGCTCAGAGCAACCTCAAACTCTAGGGCTTAAGCGATTCTCTTGCTTCAGTCTCCCAAGTAGCTGTGACTACAGGCACTTGCCACAACACCCGGCTATTTTTTTGTTGCAGATGTCATTGTTGTTTAGCTGGCCTGGGCCAGTTTTGAACCCACTTGCCTCAGTGTATTTGGCCAGCGCTGAAACCACTGTGCTACAGGCGCCGAGCCACAGACTATTTTTATTTTTTTTGTAGAAACAGAGTCTCACTTTATCACCCTCGGTAGAGTGTTGTGGTGTCACACAGCTCACAGCAACCTCCAACTCCAGGGCTTAGGCAATTCTCTTGCCTCAGCCTCCCGAGTAGCTGGGACTATAGGCGCCTGCCACAACGTCTGGCTATTTTTTGTTGCAATTTAGCTGGGGCCAGGTCTGAACCCACCATCCTCAGTATATGGAGCCGGCACCTCACCCACTGAGCCACAGGCACCGCCCCAAACTATTTTATTTTCATGAGCAAATTCTTGGTTGGGTGTGATGGCTCACACCTGTAATCCTAGCACTCTGGGAGGCCAAGGTGGGGGCATAGCTTGAGGTCACAAGTTCAAGACCAGCCTGAGCAAAGCGAGACTCTGTCTCTACTAAAAATAAAAAAACTGGGGCAAGAGGATCACTTGAGCCGAAGAGTTGGAGGTTGATGTGAGCTGTGACGCCATGGCTTGAGATTCTGACCCAAAAAAAAAAGAAGGAAAAAAAAAAGGAGCAAATTCTTTGGTAACTCTTTCAGAAGCTATTAACTAAAAGGCGGCCAGGAGATCTCAGGTTTAGCATCAAGTACTCAGCCAAAGGAGTCCTGAGTCACCAAATGAGTGGACAATAGCAAGCTGGAACCTTCCACATGGTGCACAGGAACCCAATACAGTGAACACGAGGTAACAGCCTAAGGCTGAGCATTAGGGAATGTCCCTCTATCCAGTGCCCCGCCACCATGCTTGCCCACCTGCAGCTCTAGGCAATGCCGCTGCTTCTCTGAGATCTGGCTCCGCAGAGACTGCTTCTCCTTCAGTAGCGTTTCCAGGGACAGTGTGGCCCAGTCTAGCTTCAGCTCTTCACACCGAGCCTTAAGCTGTGGGAACAAGGGCAGGATAGCCGCAGCAATAAGCCTGGCATTCTGGCACACCTTGGATGGTCATAGAGAGAATGGAGCGGGGATCCCTTGGGTAGCCAAAAGCCCGTGTGCTTGTCACACAGAGCCGACTCCAGAAGACTCCTTTAGGACGTGGAGACATGACCTCAGTGCTGCACTGGGGCTGGGCAAAGTGGGGAGAGGCAGGTACATGAGCCAGCACCATGGCCTGGAAAGCAAGGCTGCTGCCATTCAGCACCATACATCCACGGGTTCCCACAGGAGAGGCTACACAGTTCTGTGCCAGCCCTGCAGATCCACAAGAGTCCAGACAGGGAGCAGAGTCTGGGGTAGCTAAAAAGATGGCAAGACCTTTGGGCAGGTTCCAGGCCCCCCCACCCCCCTTAACACCATGCCAGTTTTAGAAGCTGCACAGCCAGTCTCAGGACAAAGTAGGGATGGAAGAACCAGAGGGGAGGCTCAGGGAGAGCCACCCTGTCCCTGTGTACTCTGTGATATTCTAAGTCTCCCACCCCACCCAGTGAGAACCCACCAGCTGCAGGCTCTGGTTGCGCAGCTGGCTGTTGTCCTTCTCCAGCTGTTCTGACTGCTCCCGAAGCTGCTGGTTGTGTGCAGAGATCTCTTTCTGGGCTTGGATCAGGTCGTTGTAAGTCAGAGCCTTCACGCCCAGCTACAGATACAAGGACACATGGGTGGTGGGCCCTCGGGGCCAACTTAGCTACCCAGACCCAAGGCCACTCCCGGTCTGAAGGATTCGCTCATAATGGCACGGAGGCCAGATGGGAAACATTCCAGGTCTAGGCCACCCCCATCTGTCCCAGTTCCCCACCTCACCCCACCCAGGTTCAGACATCAGTGGGACAGCCACTACCTCATCAAGCTTCTGCTGGAATAGCCTCCTGATCTCCTCCTTCTGCGCCTGGCAGTGGCTGAGTAGTTGCTGAGCTGTGCCTAGCAGCTGCACATTCTTCTCCTAGGGAGACCAGCAGATAACCAGGGGGCCACCAGGGAAGGGCCCAGCCCTCTACAATACCCTCAGATACACTGATGAAAAGCCTGGCAGCCCCATGCAGCATATGCTCTGGCCACACCTGAGACCAGCCACTGCCTTAGGGGATCCACCCCAGGTAAACACCAGAAACAGCCCTTTCCCATGAATTTACAAGGAAGTTGGCTGCTACGACAAAAAATCAGGACACCTTAAGAGGCTATCTACATGGGAAGGGCTGGGGTTCCTAAATATGACATGATATAGGGAGTCACTTAAATGTGAAACCCCTCCGACACCAATGGAAAATGACGTCTTAGGAGATGTCAATCAAATGGGGAGAATATGTGCAAAGTATGGCAGAAGTCTCATTAATTTTTTTTTTTTTTTTTTTTTTAATAGAGACAGAGTCTCACTTTATGGCCCTCAGTAGAGTGCCATGGCGTCACACAGCTCACAGCAACCTCCAATTCCTGGGCTTAGGCGATTCTCTTGCCTCAGCCTCCCGAGTAGCTGGGACTACAGGCACCCGCCATAACGCCCAGCTATTTTTTTGTTGCAGTTTGGCCGGGGCCAGGTTTGAACCCACCACCCTTGGCATATGGGGCAGGTACCTTACTGACTGAGCCACAGGCACCCCCCAGCCTCATTAATTTTGAAAACAAAAAACTAGGGCTGAGATATAGTGAGACTATGGGATCACAGGCCATTTCAACATCCTTCTAGAGATATTTTTAGACTGCCAGAACCCTTTTTGAACTGTTAAGAATCACTGAATAGGCTTGGAGCCTATTGGTCAGGGTAGCTCAGTGGCTAGGGTGCCAGCCACATACACTGGAGCTGGCGGGTTCAAATCCAGCTTGGGCCTGCCAAACAACAATGAAAACTACAATTAAAAAATAGCTAGGTGTTGTGGCGGGTGCCTATAGTCCCAGCTACTGGGAGGCTGAGGCAAGAGAATCACTTAAGCCCAAGAGTTGGGATGCTGTGAGCTGTGATGCCAGGGCACTCTACCCAGGACGACAGCTTGAGACACTGTCTCAAAATTTAAAAAAAAAAAAAAATCACTGAATAAAGAAACACGTAAGCTCTTTCCATCTCCTACATCCCTGAACTGAGAAAAGAGAGGAGGCAGCAAGGTGGTTCTAGGTTCAACTCTGCTCACCAGCCTCTTTGAAACACTACCACAGTCAACTCACAGACCAGCTGTGATGGTCAGACGGACCAGGCCAAAAAGGACTGAGGGGAGACACAGACAGAGCCAGGGAATGAACCAGCCTTTCTGAGCTACAGCTCCTCATCTGGGAGGCAATAACATCCACTTGGCACTAAAGGCCACTGAGGGCCCTGACCAAAGATAGCCAACTCTCCATGGGTGAGCAGGGAGGGGTAGCAGGCAAGGCCTGCTCCTACCAGGGGCCTCCATGGCACATGGAGCAAGTGCTGGAGCAGCAGGACCAGAGCTCATCTCCTTGCAGAGTGAAAGTGATAAACCGATAGATCCCCCCAAAAGACCCCAGTCTGTCTCTGCTTGAGTCCCTGTGTGCATCTCCATCTGCCCCCGACAGGGCAAATTCTGGAAACAGGCCTCAGAATAGAACAAGGAAGTTCTCTGAGTTCCCCAAACCCCCCTAGCTATGGCTTAACAATGTTGGAAACTTACTCAAGCAGAGTTTCTCAAACTGTTAATTCCTCCTTGAGCCAACCCCCAAGCTGTAATCCTGCCCCTAGCTGACGGCCACATTCTGCTTCTGTAATTGCTTGCTTGCCAAGCAGCACAAAAAGGGGTATAAGAAACAGCCTGCTCCTCACTTTGGGGCCGCCTGCTTTTGAGAGCAGCGGTCCCCTGCGCAGGTGTAATAAATCACCAATTGATTTTTATCTGAGTGGGGTCTGAGTCTATCTTTACAGGCTAATATAGGTACAACATTTGGAGGCCCCAGCGAGATCCTCACCTGCCCTCAGATCCCCACCTTGGCCCACTGACAGCCGATGGCTCTGGGGGAAGGTCTCGGAGAAGATGTTCCTCCGTCCTGGGGCTCTCAGACGCATGAATTTGGGCACAGGTTTCCAAATTTCCATTCTGGTGGCACCTCAGGTAAGCCTGTCTGGATCTCTAGAGAATCTAGGGGAACTAGACTAGCTGGACGCGGCTGAAAGTCAGTTTCCGGGACCAAGGAGAGACGTCTCCTTGTCCCTCTTGGGTTGTCTGTCTTATTTGTTATTTTTGTCTCCCTGTTATTACTATTTCATTGTCTGTGCCCGTTTTGCACACTTTGTGTATAAGTCATTGTAGGACAGGGACCATCCACGCCCCTCACCCCTTTAGAGTGCCTTCTCACTAACTTTTCTGATTTCAGCCACCATACCAGGGGATATGGCGCGAAAGTGAAACCAGGCATGCTGCACACACTCTGTGAAATGGAGTGGCCAGCATTCAGGACAGGGTGGCCCCCCCATCAGGTCTTTTAACCTCCCCCTTCTTTCCAACATCAGGACAATTATTTACGGCTTCCCCGGCCACCTGGACCAGATCCCCTACATCAACATCCAAGGAATGCGAGCATTCCTGAGGGCATCCAGGAAAGCTGTTTGGGACTGGACGGGCAGCCCAGCACCAATGCTGCCCTGCTGGAAGCTCAATTCCACCGCTGCCCCAAATCCCCTGAGGGCGGGGGCACCTGCAGCAGCTCCTCCCCAGCAAGCAACCTCCATGGGACCCTAACTCTGATGAAGGTAGGGAAGCTCTACTTTGGTTCCGTCAGATTCCAATGCAGGGCCTCTGGACAGCTGCTAAAAAGCCTACTAATTTGTCTAAGGTTAGTGAGATCATTCAGGGAGCCACAGAAATCCTAGCAGCTTTTCTCAAAAGGGGGCAGGAAGCCTATATACTCCTACTGATCTGGAGTCCCAGAAAATAGGCGACCTATAAATGTAGCCTATATTACTCAGTCGGTCCCCGATATTAGGAGGAAGCTACAGAAGCTTGAGGGTTTTAAAGAAAAGAATCTCAGTGAGTTGGTGGAAGTAGCCCTGCGGGTTTTTAACTGGGATGCCGTGGACATGGCTGCCACCAAACGAACCAAACGAAGGCCATTATCACCACCCTACAGGAGCACTCCTGAACCCAAGGGACTCCTCAAGGCAGGGGTTCTAAGCCCCTCTAAAGCCCAATCAGTGCACCTATTACAAGGAACTGGGACACTGGAAAAATGAATGCCCACAGACGGCAGTTAAGAGCATAGACACCAGCACCTGCCAAGGTCTTAGTCAAAGATCATCGACTGAGGGAGTCTGGGCTCCTTCCTCCTAGGCCCCCAGGAGTTCACGATAACCTTACAAGTGGGGGGGCCAGCCTGTGAACTTTCTGGTAGACGCAGGAGCTGCCTCTGACAGCTGATGAGCTCACCTTCGCGGAGGTGTCCAAGGACCCCAAGGGCCTGGAGTGGCTCTAGAGCCCCCAGATTGTAGGGTTGTACAACCAGCTGCTGCAGTGCTGTGAGTTCAACCACCACACGACAGTGGCAGCAGCAGGGGTGCTACAGAACATCACAGTGGGTGATTGCAGGCCTGTCCCCACAGTGAACCGGCATGCTAAGCCGCTTGGCCCTGGAGCAGGAGCACATCCTGAACCCCCTGCTGGACTGTGTCCGAACCGCAGACTACCACCAGCTGCGCTCACTGACTAGCCTCATCTGGAACCTGTCTTGGAACGCCAGGAACAAGAAAGAGCTGGGGACACTAAAGGACAGACACGCCCATCGCAAAGGGAAACGCACTGGCCGACCGAACAGCCAAGGCAGCTACCCTAAGACCAGTGGGGCCCTGCCCACATTCTTCTAGTCTTACCGGACTGCTTGTTGCCACCATTGCCAGTCTACTTGGAAACAGACCGAAAAGAAAGTAAACGCCTGGATTGCCTAACAGGTCCCCTGAGACTGGTTCATTTGCCCAGATAAACGTCCCTTCCTCCCGGAGTCATTAGGACAACAACTTGTTGATCAGCTACACCAGGGAACCCAACTAGGAGCTGCATAACTCAGCCAACTCATCTCCAAACACCTGTATGTTTCCCGTCTCCACAAAGGACTAAGGACGCAGCCTCCAGATGTTTACCATGCAGCAAGGTAAATGTGACCTGGGGTCGGGTCGTGCTTCTGGGGCACCAATGCAGGGGAGCACTGGGAACTCAACTTCGCCAAAATCAAGCCAGGGTGGTACAGATATAAATACCTCTTAGTCTTAATTGATACCTTTTCAAAAGGTTGGCCAGAAGCATTTCCTTGTAAAAAGGAAACAGCCTTAATAGTGGCAAAACACCTTCTCATTGACATTATTTCCTGATTTGGATTGCCTCTCACCCTGGGGTCCGACAACGGCCCAGCCTTTATTGCCCAGGTCTCTAAAAACCTGGCAGCCACATTAAAAATTACTTGGAAGTTACATTGTGTTTATAGGTCCCAAAGTTCAGGACAGGTAGAAAGAATGAATACAACATTAAAGAAAACCTTAACCAAATCACATATAGAAACTGGTGTAACTGGGCAGATCTCCTCCCCTTTGCCCTTTTACAGGCCCAATACACCCCCTACTTCCAAGGTTTTTTGTTTTGGTTTTTTTTTGAGACAGAGCCTCAAGCTGTCAACCTGGATAGAGTGCGGTGGCATCACAGCTCACAGCAACCTCCAATTCCTGGGCTCAAGCGAGTCTCCTGCCTCCGCCTCCCAAGTAGCTGGGACTACAGGCGCCCGCCACAATGCCCGGCCATTTTTTGGTTGCAGCCGTCATTGT
>CAUYRH010154214.1:0-11860 GCA_963574655.1 Perodicticus potto
AAGGGGTGGACTGCTTGAGCCCTGGAGTTTGAGACCAGCATGAGCAAGCTTGAGACCCTGTCTCTACTAAAAATAGAAAAACTAGCTGGGCATAGTGGTGTACACTTATAATCCCAGCTACTCAAGAGGCTGAGGCAAGAGAATCACTCAAATCCAGGAGTTGGAGATTGCTGTGAGCTACAGTGACACCATGGCACTCTACCCAGGGCTGCAGAGTGAGACTCTGTCTCAAAAACAAACAAACAAACAAACAAAAAATTATAGGATAAATAACCACATGGACTTTAGAGGAGAGACAAAAACCCAGTTTCATCTGTTCGTCCACCCACCCACCTACCTGCCCACTCCCTCCTTTATCCATCTTCAATTGCTGGTTTGCTTGATTAGAATTCATCACATATTTATCTATTTTTAAAATATATATATATATATATATATATATATATATATATATATATATATATATTTGAGACAGTCTCAAGCTGTCCTCCTGGGTAGAGTGCTGTGGCGTCACAGCTCACAGCAACCTCAAACTCTTGGGTTTAAGCAATTCTCCTGCCTCAGTCTCCCAAGTAGCTGGGAGTATAGGCACCTGCCACAATGCCCGGCTATTTGTTTTTTTTTTTTTTTTTAATTGTAGTTGTCATTGTTTAGCAGGCCTGGGCTGGGCTCGAACCTGCCAACGCCGGTGTATGTGGCTGGCACCCTACCCACTGAGCTATGGGCACTGTCCTATTTATTTATTTAGAGACAGAGTTGGTAGAGTGCTGTGGCGTCACAGCTCACAGCAACCTCAAACTCTTGGGCTGAAGTGATTTTCTTGCCTCAGCCTCCTAAGTAGCTGGGACTATAGGCACCTGCCACAACGCCTGGCTATTTTTTTGTTGCAGTTGTCATTGTTATTTAGCAGGCCAGGGCTGGGCTCAAACCTGCCAGCCCTGGTGTATGTGGCTGGTGTCGAGCTATGTATTTATGGAGCCCCATATTTGTATCAGACATTGAGCTAGGTGATGGAGATAACACGGAGAGGAAAAATGGATATGGGCTCTGTCTTCATGGCATTTACAGTCTAATAGGTGGAACAGGCAGTAAGGGACTAACAATTATACATTGTGAGAAGGGGTTTGACGCAAAGGTATGAAGTGCTGTGAGAAAAAAGCACTGGGAGATTCTGCCTCGTCTGGGGGTTAGGGCAGGTTCCCTGCTCAAGATGTGTGTGAGCTGATCTGAAAGAGGAGTTACCCGGTGACGAAAGGAGAGAGAGCTGGCTCACACAGGCGTGTGAGGCACAATCGTGTATACCTCTTCCCATTTTGTGTTCAGCGTGGTGGGTTGGAATCAGCCACGGTGGGAGTATCTACCCCACGCAAATCTGTAGATACTACAAACAAAGCTTTCTTTTGGAAAAGCAGTTGTTAAACATTTGCCAGCACGCCCCTGGGAGAAGGGGAAGGTAACTAAGCACGTGCTAGGACTTGGGCCTGTGTTCAATACTGAACGTATTATTTTATTTAGTGCTCACAGTAACCTGTGTGGTAGAAATATTTATCCTCATTTCAAGGATGTAGAATGGGATTTGGAGAAAAAGAATGTATGTCACCAAATTGTTAAACTAGAAAATGGACGCAGTCACACTTGAACCTAGGTCTATTTGGCCATAGGTCTCTAGTTAAGGCCTTTCCTGGGCATCACGCTGTCAGAGATGTGGAGCAGCAGTGGGCAACAGACAAGCCCTTCTCCCCAGATTTAATTGACTGTGAAAATGACCGTCCCAACCTGGTAGGCTTACTCACTTCTAGAGTGTGAAAGTATACGTTCCAGAAGTAAAAGAGAAAAACAAGGTTTTTTTTGGAAACAGAATGAACACATGTCAAAGATTGCATCATCTCATTGTTTGATTGGTGAGGGAAAAAGCACAACGGTAAATCCGGGGGCCAACACAAGCATAGGAATTTTCTGAGAACACACAACTTGGGACCACACTCTCTCAACAGCTTGATAAACATACAGAAACACAGCAAGCACACTTAATCAGATCGAGTAGAAAGGAACAGAACTTGCCATAGACAAGACACACACATTGACAATTAGGTCCTGAAATTGAAAGAGAGAGGGACCATTGCAACACTTTATTATCCACCATCACTGGCTTAGTTTAGATATAGAAAACGTGGAAGGATGTTACACACACACAAACACATGCTGGGAGAGCACGCATGAATAGGCAAGTGGGGAAAAATACAACTACCTCTGTTAAGAGGGCAAAGCAAGGTAGTCTGTCAAGTCTCTGGATTGATTGTCCAGTGACAGTAACAAGCTAAGTGCTAATAGTAAAGTTGTGACAAATCTCTGTAGGCAATTTGGCCCTAACAAGAGTTTATGAAATTTATTAATTTCAGTTTTGGTCAGCTAGACACGATTAAATGGGAAAGATATTATAATCTTGAGAAAGGCTGCCCATTTGCACTGGAAATGAATAGAAAACCTAGGTGGGGTAGGATGGAATAAAGGAGTGAAAACAGAGTTGTAGACTCCTCAGATCAGCAAAATAAGATACATTTATAAGTACACATTACTTGACTACAATTTGGTTTTGAAATGTTTTTCGGTAAGAAGCAGATTATTTTAGAGGAATATAAAGATTTTAAACAGAGTGATAAAGAAAATAAGGGTTTATCTTAGACTTAAATATTGAGGTACTGGAAAAAAAAATATGTATACCTTGGCTCGGTGCCTGTAGCTCAGTGGCTAGGGTGCCAGCCACATACTCCAGAGCTGGCGGGTTCAAATCCAGCCAGGGCCTGCCAAATAACAATGACAACTACAACCAAAAAATAGCTGGGCGTTGTGGCGGGCGCCTGTAGTCCCAGCTACTTGGGAGACTGAGGCAAGAGAGTGACTTAAGCCCAGGAGTTGGAGGTGCTGTGAGCTATGATGTCACTGCACTCTACGCAGGGTGACAGCTTGAGGCTTTGTCTTAAAAAAAAAAAAAAAAGAAATATCTACCTTGAGTAATTCACATAAGAGGTTTATTATCCACTAGAATTTGTGTACATGGCCTACTGGCAAAGAAAATTTATTTCTCTACCCCAGCTTTACACATTAAACATCAGTTTTAGTGCAGTTCACATCTTTGGTCAATTGGTTGGTAAAATCTCTGTTATCTGGGCTGAGAAAAATTCCACTAAGGGGTGGGGAGCCTGTAGCCTCTCAAAAAATAAAAAAAATAAGGTAAATGCAAAGACAATTCTTTCAAGCAGCATATATACTCAGGAAAAAAGGGAAGCTGTTCGGTGATGTGAAAATTATATAAGGATGCAGTGTTGAAGCTGTAGGATGCTTAGACCCTGATAACATTTCAAAGTACAAACAAACAACAGCCTCTTTCAAAGAGAACCATATCTCATTGGCAGCACGAAGTAGCCTTCAACTTAATAGAACAACTTTATGCAATATTTCCAAAGGAAAATGCAGTAGAACCTCCATGGTTGACCACCTCCCTATACTGACCACCTCCTATGACCTCATTTTCATAGTCTGGACATGCATCACGCGTACTCAGTGGAAGTTCCTTATGTTGACCACCACTGTATATTGACTAGTTTGTTACAGTTCTTTGGATGGTCAATTAACAGAGGTGCTAATGTATATATTATTCAAAACTTTGGAAGAATCAACTGATACTACTGAGTATCAGTGCAGGTTTTATACTCCATTTAGGTCAGAAAAGAAGATTTTCTTACAAAAATTTACTCACTTCGGGCACTTTAGTGAACAGAACATGGGGAGTAGACATCTTCAGCAACTTTCAAGATAAATGTTGTGAAGTTGGACTGAATATGGTAAATTAAGTGGGTATGTATAGACAGTGACCCTGCCATGATAGGAAAACATGAAGGATTTATTGCACAAATAAAAAAGTATTTACAGATTGAGATGCTCTCAATGCCTTTTTTTTTTTTTAGAGACAGAGTCTCACTTTGTCATCCTCGGTAGAGTGCCGTGGCGTGTCACAGCAACCTCCAGCTCTTGCGCTTAGGCGATTCTCTTGCCTTAGCCTCCAGAGTAGCTGGGACTACCGGCACCTGCCACAAAGCCCAGCTATTTTTTGTTGCAGTTTGGCCCGGGCTGGGTTTGAACTGGCCACCCTTGGTATATGGGGCCGGCACCCTACTCACTGAGCCACAGGCACTGCCCCCTTTTATTATATCTTGCATCAGCAAAATTGCTGTGCTAACACCACTATTTTAAGTGACTACTTTGCAACAAGGTGTAGGTATTGATTTTTGTTTTTTTTTTTTTTGAGACAGAGCCTCAAGCTGTCATCTTGGGTAGAGTGCTGTGGCATCACAGCTCACAGCAACCTCCAACTCCTGGGCTTAAGTGATTCTCTTGCCTCAGCCTCCCAAGTAGCTGGGACTACTAATAGCCACAATGCCTGGCTATTATTTGGTTGTAGTTGTCCTTGCTGTTTGGCAGGCCCGGGCTGGATTTAAACCCGCCAGGTCTGGTGTATGTGGCTGGCGCCTTAGCTGCTTGAGCTACAGATGCCAAGCCAAGTTGTAAGTATTATTAACTATTATATATTTGTGCACTGTAGGACAGCATCCTCAGTTTTGTATCACTGTCAAGTTGAACCATGAGGTATTAACTGTGAATTTGCCATATCATTTAAAGTACATTGGCTATCGCAGGGTCAGGTGTTAGCCAAAATTTTATCTCTGCAAGAACAGATAGTTAAATATTATGAAGAACAGAATCATAATGTGCTTTATTGAAAGATTTCTATAGGAATGTAGCATTTCTGTGTGCTATCACATCAAATCTAAATGACTTGAATTATTTCTTTGAAAAGTGTAACTAAGATTATATATGAGATGGGCAAAATATCCAAGAATTTTGAAAACAAGTTATCTTTTTTTCAAAAAACAACTTCTTCAAGAGGAATTTTTTTTTTTTTTTTTTTGAGACAGATACTCAAGCTGTCACCCTAGATAGAGTGCTGTGGCATCACAGCTCACAGCAACCTTCAATTCCTGGGCTTAAGCGAGTCTCTTGCCTCCACCTCCAGAGTAGCTGGGACTACAGGCGCCCGCCACAACGCCCGGCCGTTTTTTTTTTTTTGGTTGCAGCCGTCATTGTTGTTTGGTGGGCCCGGGGCTGGATTCGAACCCGCCAGCTCAGGTGTACGTGGCTGGCTCCTTAGCCTTTTGAGCCACAGGCACCGAGCCGCAAGAGGAAATTTTGGATGAGCTTTTCCCCAGTTAGCAAAGGTCACTGATAGTAGGATGATATATGCAAATCATTTTATAAGATACAGCTGTTATAGACCTATTAACTGGAGAATACAGTGAAAGGTTCACTGACTTTGAGAATCATGACATCACACTCAAATTAGCATTTTAGTCTCGCCTAGTTGATATCACCAAGGCACTTAAAGAACTACAGATGGAATTGATTGAACTCTCAGTAGATGACATTTTAAAGTCATTGATGCTAAGAAAGATCCAGTTGAAGTATGGAAAAGTACAACAGAATACGTATACTTTTGGCAACATGCCTGAAAAATGCTTTCTTGATTTTCAAGAACTTACTGCTGTAAATCTATATTCTTTACATTTGACTTTCCTATATGTGTACTCTGCCCAAATCTTTTCAAATACAGTATCTATTAAAATTTCCACAAATGGGGTGACACCTATGGCTCAGTGGGTAGGGCACCGGCCCCATATACCCAGAGTGGTGGGTTCGAACCTGGCCCTGGCCAAACTGCAACAAAAAAAAAGGCTGGGCATTGTGGCAGGTGCCTGTAGTCCGAGCTACTTGGGAGGCTGAGGCAAGAGAATCGCCTAAGCCCAGGAGTTGGAGGTTGCTGTGAGTTGTGATACCACGGCACTCTACTGAAGGTGACAAAGTGAAACTGTCTCAAAAAAAGAAAAATAAATTTCCACAAATGACCTAACTTGAGTGCCACCTCAATGGAAATAATGACCTTTATGGAAACAATAATCACATACAGAGAGTGTAAAAAATGCATACACAGTTTAAGAAATGAAAAACCTGTATTAAAATTGTAATTCTCAACATATACCGACAACAAAAGATGAATATAAGTCATATTTGAGCACCTTGTATAATTGCAGAAGTCAAATGTGATTTGAGTATTGCAATTTTTTTTTGAGACAGAGCCTCAAGTTGTCACCCTGAATAGAGTGCTGTGGCATCACAGCTCACAGCAACCTCCAACTCCTGGGCTCAAGTGATTCTCCTGCCTCTGCCTCCCAAGTAGCTGGGACTACAGACACCAGCCACAATGCCCGATTATTTTTTGGTCGCAGCTGTCATTGTTGTTTGGCGGCCCGGGCTAGATTCGAACCCACCAGCTGAGGTGTATGTGGCTGGCACCTTAGCCGCTTGAGCCACAGGCACCGAGCCTGAGTATTGCAATTTTAATACAGCTTTTTCCTTTCTTAGAATGTGTTTATGTGTTTTCACACCCTTTATATTTATTTTAGAACAATGGTTTAGGAAGTAAGAAAGAAAGTTTGGAGAACAAAGAGGAAGACCATATAATAATTCAAACAAGAGTTGATTGGACCTGAACTTGGATTATAGCAGTTATTATGGAGAGGAGAGGAGGGCGTGACATGATACTTGGAGATGTAATTAATATGATTTGGTGCAACCCTCAGGACCAATCAGGATCATCCTTGCAAAATACATGCTAGATAAGGGGAATTCTATCCCATAGTCTATCTTGTAGCAGTCTCAAAAAAGGTGATTTACAAATGAGTAGAAGAGAGGCAAGTAGGACAGGCGCCCCCCAAGTTTTTAAATAACATAACCTGGAGGGAGGCTTGGAGGAATCAGGAACGGTCCGAGTTTTTAAAGGCTTCATTGTCCTGTCCCACTGGGTCAGGATGGCATTTCTGGCTCCATCCCACGTCCCAGGGCCTGTGAGGCGGTATTGGTAAGGGGTGCATGGTCCAAAGAAAACTTCCCAGGCTAGTCTGGGATCCTTGAGGAACAAATGTGGGATGTTGGGCTTTGAGCCTACACAGGCAGCGAGCTCATCCATGTAGGGAATGTAGTCGAGTTTGTCTTCACAGATATTTTTAATCACACCCCTGTGAGGAAGAAAAGGATGACTCTTTACTACTTACCCCTTCCCTGCCACTAATCAGTAGCCATTAGCAGAGGCAGAGTGACCCATTTCCAAGGCACATGGGGGAGGGAAGGGGGGCAAGGGTTCATTTTTAGACATACTAAATTTGAGATTCCTGTTAAATATCTAAGTGGACCTATCTAGAAAGAGTTGGATTTGGGGAAAGATTTGGGTTAGAGACACAACTCTTTGAGCCATGAGTATATGATGGTATTTATTTATTTATTTATTTATTTTTTTGAGACAGAGCCTCAAGCTGTCACCCTGGATAGAGTGCTGTGGCATCCCTGCTCACAGCAACCCCCAATTCCTGGGCTCCAGCGAGGCTCCTGCCTCCGCCTCCCAAGTAGCTGGGACTACAGGCACCTGTCACAACGCCCAGCCATTTTTTGGTTGCAGCTGTCATTGTTATTTGGCGGGCCCGGGGGCTGGATTCGAACCCGCCAGTTCAGGTGTATGTGGCTGGCACCTTAGCCCATTGAGCCACAGGTGCCGAGCCTATATGATGGTATTTAAAGCCCCAACCTGGATGAGGCCACCTAGGAATGGGTATGAACAGAAGTGAGGACTAAGTTTGGAACTCAGTAAGTTTTAGAAGTGAGGAAAGGAGGTACCAGCAGATACAGAGAAAGAGCAATCTCAGAGGTGAGGAGAGAATGAACGGAGAATGGATTTTGAGGGTCATGTGAAGACTGGATTGCCACTCTGGGGTTGGGGCGGGCTCTGTGTTCCACCAGAAAGACCCATGTCCTCATGTGATGTGTCCAAGGCCAAATGTGTCAATAGTGACAGAGTTTGCATGAAGGACATATTCTTCCGACTCCTAAAGCAGAGTTACTGCCAACCTGCCACACTGCTTCCCTAGGAATGGATGTTATACTCTGAATCCTTTTTTTCCCCTGGCAACAGAATATAAGTTTTCCCTACAGCAAGCTATATTTCATACCTTTTAATGAGCTGTTCTGTTTTGGTAGCCTCAGCCATCAGTTTTTGGGAAGGAGGTATCTTACAGAGTCCTATGAGAAAAATCAGAAACAAGACTGAAGTCACGTATGGCTTTTCTTTTAAGTTCTTCTCCCCCTGATTTCTAGCCTCCCTTCCTAGCATATGAGAGTCAAAAGCTCAGAATGGAATTGAAGGGCAGAGGATAGTTTTCTGGAATTCAAATCCCCCCTCCCAACTCACTCAACCAGGGTATTCTACTGCCGGAGTTGTAAGGGAAGACACCTCCGTGGCTCAGCCCTCGGCCTGTGCCTTGCTCACCAGGCACCTGCACCTGTGTCGCTGGTCTGCCCACTCCTCCTTGTCCGCATTCTCTCTCTCTCTCTCTCTCTCCCCCCCCATCTGTCTGTTTATCTATCCAATCAATGTAACTAATATTGTATATATATCCCCATATTATACTTTTGTGCATGTGTGTGTGAGAAAATTATTAGTTGGTTAAAAACACACAAAGGACCCCATTTATAACCCTGCTTTGGTACATCTTCATTTTTTTGTTTCTTTGAGACAGAGTCTTAAGCTGTTACCCTGAGTAGTGTGTCATGGTATCACAGCTCATGGCAACCTCCAACTCTTGGGCTTAAGCGATTCTCTTTCCTCAACCTCTCAAAAGCTGGGACTACAGGAGCCCTCCACAATGCCCGGCTATTTTTTTTTTTTTTTTTTTTTGTAGTTGTCATTGTTGTTTAGCAGGCCTGGGCCCGGTTTGACCCTGCCAGCCTAGGTGTACGTGGCCAGCGCCCTACCCACTGAGCTATGGGCACCACCAACATCTTCATTTTTGTACTAAGAGGAGCCTTGAGTGTGGGCGGGGCCTGGCGGTGTCTCAGTCTCACAGAGGCTGTGTCTGCTGGAGTTGCTGTGGGGACCTGCTCATTCCCGATCTCCCATCTAGGTAGTCTCAGCACTTAGATTCTGCTCTTCTTGCTCTTCTGAATTCGGAACCGCATTCTTGCCTTATGGCTTGGATCCTGGTCATTCTCCACAGTTGCCACCCCTGCCTCAGAATCTAACCTCCCATTCTGTCTTGTAGGTTCCTGGAAGCTCCATCCACCTCTTACAATATGACCCTGTTCCTCTCTCCACGCCTCCTGCTCCATACCCTCAGGGTCCTGTGACCTTGCCAGTCCACTGTTCACTATCTCATTTTAGCCAGCCCTGGGTACCAAGCACTGACCCCAGAGTGTGAGTTTACCCCCCGCCCAAGATAGGAATGACTTAGCTCTGTAGTGTACTTCCCAGTAGGATCACCTAATCTTGTCAAAAATTAGCAAGAATTAATTAATTGGCTTGGTGATTGTAGCTTCAGCAGGTAGGGTGCCAGCCACATACACTGAAGCCGGTGGGTTCGAACCAGCCTGGGCCTGCCAAACAACAATGACAACTACAACCAAAAAATAGCCATGCATTGTGGTGGACACCTGTAGTCCCAGCTACTTGGGAGGCTGAGGCAAGAGAATCCCTTAAGCCCAAGAGTTTGAGGTTGCTGTGAGCTGTGAAGCCACAGCACTCTACTGAGGGTGACATAATGAGGCTCTGTCTCCAAAAAAAAAAAAAAAAAGAATTAATAATTTATGTTTTTAGAGACAGGGTATCCCTCTGTTACCCAAGTATAATCATGGCTCACTGTAACCTCAAACTCCTAAGCTGAAGTGAGCCTCCTACCTTAGCCTCCCCTAAGTAGCTGAGATTACAGATACACACCACCACACCTGGATAACTATAAATATTTTTTTGTAAAGATGGTGTCTCGCTATAGAGATGAGGTCTTGCAACTCAGGCTATTGTATTTTTTTTTTTTTTTTAGAGGCAGAGTCTCACTTTGTCGCCCTTGGTAGAGTGCTATGGCATCACAGCTCACAGCAACCTCCAGCTCTTGGGCTTAGGCGATTCTCTTGCCTCAGCCTCCCGAGTAGGTGGGACTACAGGTGCCCGCCACAACACCTGGTTATTTTTTTATTGCAGTTTGGTTGGAACCGGGTTTGAACCCTCCACCCTCAGTATATGGGGCTGGTGCCCTACACACTGAGCAACAGGCGCTGCCCTCAGGCTATTGTATTGACTTTAATTGGTGGTTTCTGGATTGCCACTTGCAAGCTCTCTGAAGAAGGATGCAATTCTTCCTGTAGTGTGATCTAAAGGATTTTTTTTTTTTTTTTTGCAGTTTTTTGGCCGGGGCTGGGTTTGAACCCTCTACGTCCGGCATATGGGGCCGGCGCCCTACTCCTTTGAGCCACAGGTGCTGCCCGATCTAAGGGAATTTTGATGGCCTGGCATGATGGTGCGTGCCTGGAGCCTCAGCTGCTCAGGAGGTTGAGCAAGAAGACCATGTAAGCCCCAGAGTTCAAGGCTGCAGTTGCTTTACGACTGTGTCACACTGTACTCTAGCAGAGTGAGACTCTGTCTCAAAACAACAAGCACACAAATAGATACTCAAAACAACAAACACACAAATAGATACAAGTACACACACATACATATAAAATAAGTTTTGTTTGTCAGCTTTATCTAATAAGTATTTTGGAGCTCACCAGAAAATATTTTAAACAACTAGGTTCTTACGAGTCTTTTGTGGTTTTAATGTAATTGGAGGATGCTGTGAAAGCACATCAATTGGCCTTAAAGAGATAAAAATCTGTGGTATGTTAATAGAGAGCTGTGGAATTTTTTTCTGTAATAGGAATAAAATGAGATTTCCCGATGACCTCATTCCCTCTCCTCCATTCAAATAACCTTCGTGCCAGCTTAGGAGAACATAAGGATTTTTAATTTTGATCGATATTATTACATTTCTAAAGTGTGGTAGAAGTCCACACTACTTAGTACTGTATTGTATGCTACTTACAAATTATGGGTGATTGGGCAGGTGCTGTGATTCATGCCGTAGTCCTAGCACTCTGGGAGGCCAAGGTGGGCAGATTGCTTAAGCTCATGAGTTCGAGACCAGCCTGAGCAAGAGGCTCCCGTCTCTACTAAAAATGAAGAACTGAGGCAAGAAAGAGCCCAAGAGAGTTCGAGGTTGTAAGATGCCACAGCACTCTACCCAAGGCGAAAGTGAAACTCTGTCCCCCCCCCCAAAAAACATTACTGGTGATATTTTTTATTTATTAAGAACAGAATTCTGTTATAAGCCAGATGGTTGGCCCTATTGTGATTACTTCATATTTAAAATAATACAAAAGTTTTTAAATTGCTTACTGTTACAAATCTTGTCCTACTTTTGAGAGGTACAGTAGCAATAAGAATATTCAGAGCAACAGCCATCACTTAATGTACTTTTACTGTGTGTCCAGTACTGTGCTGCTTGATTTGAGGACATTATACATTTTCCAAAGTTCCTCAGGAAGGGTTTATTATCCCCATTTTACAGATGAAGGGGTTGAGATTTAGACAGGTTCTTGCAAAGATGAGACTGGAGTCTGGCAACGCTGACTCTAGCATCTATGCTATTACCACATAATTAACAACAAGTACGGCTCGGCGCCTGTGGCTCAACAGGCTAAGGCGCCAGTCACGTACACCTAAGCTGGCGGGTTCGAATCCAGCCCGGGCCCGCCAAACAACAATGATGGCTGCAACCAAAAAATGGCCGGGCGTTGTGGCGGGCGCCTGTAGTCCCAGCTACTTGGGAGGCGGAGGCAGGAGACTGGCTTGAGCCCAGAATTGGAGGTTGCGGTGAGCTGTGATGCCATG
>CAUYRH010154219.1:0-12387 GCA_963574655.1 Perodicticus potto
AATAAAGTCTTCTTTTTCCACTCTGAAATGAAAATAAACAATTTAGAAATTACAGCTGTGTGCTGAAAGCTTCTTCTTGAAAAAAAGATAATAGAGGCTCGGTGCCTGTGGCTCAGTGAGCTAAGGCGCCAGCCACGTACACCTGAGCTGGTGGGTTCGAATCCAGCCTGGGCCCGCCAAACAACGATGTCGGCTGCAACCAAAAAATGGCCGGGCGTTGTGGCGGGCGCCTGTAGTCCCAGCTACTTGGGAGGCACAGGCAGGAGACTCGCTTGAGCCCAGGAATTGGAGGTTGCTGTGAGCTGTGATGCCACAGCACTCTACCCAGGGTGACAACTTAAGGCTCTATCTCAAAAAAAAAAAAAAAAAGATAATAGCATAGCCTCCTCTTGAGTCTATTAAAAATATTACACACTGCTCTTGTAATTTGAACAAAGTAAAATATTTTTCCTTTCTTTTAAGCCTAGTTATACAGTAAAAATATTTTTCTTTTGGATAACACATCTCTTGTTGACATCATTCCAATGTTAAAAAACAAGTAAGTTTCCTAATGATTAATAACTGCAATAAATAAAACTATGTACTCACTGGTTAGTTATAAGCTACTTACTAAAAAATGTTCTCCTGCCCATATCCAAAGGACAACAGCTTAATTAGAACTGAAATTGGTACCGCTTTCCAATGAAATCACTATACTGTAGTGAATATAAAATAATACAGTTTTAACCTTATGCTACAATTCTTTCAATGTAATTTCTTTTTTCAGAATGGCAACTTTCCTGCCCAGGGAGGTAAGGAGTGTGGTGCAGGAGAAGCTATCACGTAGTATGCCACATCAGCCACGCCACACTGAGTTACTCTCAGCGCCACTGTCTTAACACAATGACTTGCAAGGCAATGAGCTTGTGACATAACCTCATTAACGAATGAATCACGTGAGACCGTCTGCCTATCAACGGTAGGCCTAGAGAAGGCTCTAAATGGTCTCTAAACCAGGTCTCTGCGGTAAGAATCATTTTTAAGCTGATGGTAAAACAAGATACCTCTGAACTTGGCAGTGACTACCAAGGGCAAAGGATTCCATTTTGCCTGGATCGTTTAATGAGGGTGTGGGGGTGAGAAGAATAAGGAAATCAAGAGAAGGGGAGGGGTATAAAAGCCTCTTTAAAAATGCAGCTAGGAGAGGTATCTCCAAAGTGTAAGAAGCAACATCATTGCTAGTAATGTAAAATGACCTCAGAGTTTTAAATTCTGGAAGTTAGGAGATATTAGAGGAAAAGGCATATGGAAAGTGCAGACCAAACTTTTAAAAACCATTTTTCACAGATCCGAAGTTATTGTTAGTTTATAAACTTAAAATGCACATGTGAAATCTGTCTGCTCATAAGGATTACGGCTTCCAATGCGGGGTAGAAACATGGTGTGGGGAGGAGCCGCCGTTGCTCCTGTCTGAGTTTGTGAACAAATCACTGACTTAACCCTTTGCAGAAATAACTTTTACCAATTCTGATTCCTTATTCTCCTAACCTGGGCTTTTCCTCTTCAGCTAAAGTTTATGTCAACTATTGTTCCTGGCAACCAAATAATGTCATTTTAGATGAAAATAAATCTTTGTGTCAGAAATGCCACTAAATTTAAAAACATACAAAGACAGGTAAGAACAGATTTTACCATTCTACAGTCTTCTCCTTTTCTGAGAACTAATTAGATCGTTTCTACTATCCAAGGCTGAATATTAACACAATTAATAAGCAATATATTATAGCCCAGAAGTGTGTGCTTTCCCGAAGGCATGCCTAACACAACAAGCAAGGCTCTGACATCGACGCATAGAGCCACACTCCTCTCACTACGATGCTGAAAACTGTCTTAAATTTAAGGTATATAAAAGAGACACATTTCATCTTTTTGTTTTTGGGTTTTTTTGGCAGAGTCTTGGTGCCAGCACAACTTATAGCAACCTCAAACTCCCCAGTTCAAGTGATTTCCCAGCCTCAGCCTTTAGTGTAGTTGGGACTACAGGTACCTGCCACTTGTGTTTGAGTAATTTTTCTATTTATAGTAGTGACAACGTCTGGCTCTTGTTAAGGCTGGTCCAAACTCCTAAACTCAAGGGATCCTCTTGCCTTGGCCCCCAGTGTACAGGGATTACAGGTGTGAGCCACCAGCCCTTATCTTTTACACTATAATAATATATTTACAAATTTTGAATAGATGAAATTAATATTTAATCTCCATACTTGGTATCAGTGTTCCTTTGAGCCTTTATATCAAGAAATTACACTTTATAAAAAATAAAGCAAAATTGGGCAGCGCCTGTGGCTCAGTGGGTAGGGTGCCAGCCCCATATACCAAGGGTGGTGGGTTCAAACGCGGCCCCGGCCAAACTGCAACAAAAAAATAGCCAGGCGTTGTGGCGGGCGCCTGTAGTCCCAGCTACTCGGGAGGCTGAGGCAAGAGAATCGCCTAAGCCCAAGAGCAGGAGGTTGCTGTGAGCTGTGACACCATGGCACTCTATGGAGGGTGATAAAGTGAGGTTCTGTCTCTTTATAAAAATAAAGCAAAATTATGGCATTTTATCACTTACATGTTTCTAGCATGAGCTCATAGGAGGAACAAAACAGCTTCATTTTACATTTTAGGGACTGCAACATTATTTTACCTTCTAAACACTTAGCAAACATATAATTTCACAAGGCAGTATTAGAGTTCAAGTTCTTCTCTGACTTATATCTATGTTCCCAACTTTGAAATGTTTTTGTGGAAAACATCACAGGATGTGTCCTACTGTTAGTAAGTAGCTCTTAGGTGTGTACTGATAAAAGGCAGAGTCAATGAGTTAGACGTGACGTTACTTAATTTGGCTGCCATCAGTTCTGTAGAAAGTCCATTCCTTCATGACAGAACGAAATAAAAATGGACTTTATCCATTTAGGGGACTCCTTTCCCCTTATCCATGCAGATAAGTCAAGTCAGAAAATCTGGTATCTTCCCAACTCCTCCTTCCCTCCTCCCCTTGACAGCCACATCCCTTCTCACAGGCCTCTTCTGCAACTGCACTGCTGCTCCCTAATCCAGGCGGCCACAATGTCCATTCCACAATACTGTCCTTTCTCCCTGCAGAGCTGCCCTGTAACAGCCAGGGCTGTGCCCTGCAAACTGTGTAACCTGCTGTACTGACCATGAGGACCACACACAGCCACACCGAGAATATCTTTGGTGCCAATCTTGGCCCCTCGGTCCTCCACACTGCAGTCAGAAGGACCCTGATTTACCTTCACGTGTGCTCAGGTCACATCTCAGGTTAAACTAAAACCCCTTGTCAGTGGCTTCCCACTGCTCTGAGGATCAAGGGTAAACCCCTCACAAGACCTTTAAATCACATTTGTGATGTGGCCCAAGCCTTTAATTTCGACCATCCTCCTGGCCTCCTCTTCCTGGGCTTCTTCACCTGTGTGACTTGGGATTGTTGGAACACACCACACGCGGGCAGGGCCTGGTCTCCACTCTTCCTATCTGCCTCTCAATCTCGCTCTTGGGCCTGGCTACTTGTCCTTCAGGTCTCAGCGAAGGTGTCGCTTTACTGCTTTCTCTTACTTGGGAAAAGATTAACACTGTTTTCCATGTAATCCTATATTTCTTTCTAATGTAATAATTTATCAATTTGTATTTTACCTCCACGATATTCTCTCCTCTGAGATTATAAAGCAACAGGAGAGCAGGTCTCTTTCCTGTGACTTCTCTACTAAGAACACAGCAGGGGTACAGCAAAAAGGGGCTGAAAGATTATAAACAGCTTCATGCAGCCCAAATTAAAATGTTCCAGCCACTACAGCATAATTCCAAGAAATTGTTTTAATGTTTTTAAAAAGCATTTCCCAAGGACAAATTTAACACAACCATAAAGTATATCACCAAGAATAAAGAGGCCTCAAAAACTTAGACAGCAATACAGTAGATATACACGGTTAAGTTTATTTCCTTCCAAAAATGTAAAGCAAATTTGAGCAATACAAGTGTCAACTTTGTGTAACAACAAATTTACCATATGGAATTTGTTTGCCCTCTAGAGATTAGAAAGCTTTTAGGATCTACAGATAAAGGGGAGGCTTCTCAGCAAAAAACAAAAGAAAAAGTAGAGAGAAGAGATCGCATAAAGATACCTTTGGATGAAATTCTTTTCAAAATTAAAGGTTTAGAGATCTGCAAAATGAACACAAAATAAAATTAAAAAAAAAAAAAACATGCTTAACTTTCAAAGTTAAAACATTTATTTCAATCTATTAAGCTGGGTCACAATTATGAAATCTATTTCTCACCCTGACTTGGCAGTCAAGAATCATTAGGAACTTCTCTAGGTTGCAGTTGCTAAATAAAAGCTGCATTACTACCATGCTTTGCAATTTACAAAGCACTTTGAAATACACTGTCCAAACTAAGGGGACAGGCAGAGCAGGAACTCTGAGAACACTGCCTGAATACTACGGAGAGGCATGCCACTTCCCCAGCCTGAGAGGCAGCAGCTGGGACCTGGGGGAGCTTTCCGTAGGGAAGGTAGGGAACCAAAACTCAGTCCACCCCTTGTCAGAGGAGCTCCTGAGGGACACCAGGACAAAGGTCCTTCCTCACCCTCCATACCCCCACTCATGGCTCCGCCCCATCAGAATTTGAGAGCTTCAGTCATGATGAGTCAATTGACCTAAGACACAAAAGGGGCCCCTGGCCACACCCACTGGTACTGTAAGTGCTTATAAGCCCAAAGAGACAAATACTTGCATTTCTTTGTTTTATGTTTTGTCAGTATAAATAAAATCCCAAATCTAGTTTAAATGTAGTACTGCATAAAATATCAAACAAGGTTCCCTGGCATTTCAAATGCTCAAACAACAAATTTCTGTAACCTTCTTCCAAGACCTACAGTAGCTTAAAACAGGGACATCATGAAGCAGCTGGCTCTTGGTCTCTTGGGCTGCTGTCTCCCCTGAAGGAGACCGCAGATCAAGTGCGCAACACGCACCAGAACCCCAGAGTTCTCTGCAGCTGCTCAGAGAAGGGTTCTGCTCTTCTCCATTTATCCATTTAGACCAGGCGAGGCCTGGCTGAGAGACTAAGCCGTGAATTCAGATTTAATCCTGGCTGGGCTACTCAAAGCTGAGTGAGATGAGGCCCGAGGACTCCTGGAGCAACGGCTCCCTCGCCTATGAAACAAGAGCATTTCAATCTGGGTTGCTGATGCAAAGACATCCTTTGAAAAGAGTCTAGGGACATAGTAGCCTCTTAAAAAACTCACCAAGATTTTTATAACACCTACCCTCTGTTTCCTTTTTGTATGACATTGAGCCTTAGTGTGTTTCAAGTTCTGAAAGACCATAAAGACAGCTACAAAAATGTGTTTTAGACTCTTTAAGATGCCATGAAATATTGCCAATACACTCATTCCTGACCTAGGCTTGCTTTTTAGAGATGGATGTTCAGGCTGGGCATGATGGCTCACTTGGGAGGCAGAGAGGGGAGGATCCCTTGAGCTCAGGAGACAAGCCTGAGCTAGAGCGGAACCCCGTCTCTACTAAAAATAAAAAATCTAGCCAGGCCTTGTGGCAGGTGCCTGTAGTCCCAGCTACACGGGAGGCTGAGGCAGGAGGATCACTTGAGCCCAGGAGTTTGAGGCTATAGTGAGCTATGATGATGCCACTATACTCTAGCCTGAGCGACAGAGTGAAACTCTGTCTCCCAAAAAAACGAAGGAGGGAGGAGGGTGGAGGAAAGGGAAGAAGAGGAAAGAAATGGATATTTAGAAAGGCCATAAATCCATCATACTTATTAGAGAAATCACTTGCCCCATCCCCTAAATGCTGGTGGGAAAAACTTAAGATCATTAGTCCATATCTAGATAGTATGCTAAATGCCAAGCACATTATTATATACAAAGATTGGGATTTTAGCATTAGCCCCTGTCTGCTCACATGCCCAGACAATAGAAGCTCACGAACACACAAGCTTTGTGACCAAATATCCTGCTGCTGTGTGCCTTAGGCCTGCGCCACCAATGTCAGTGTGGGAAATCAATGGCAAAAGTAAAAGAGAGAGAATGTCTGGAACCCCCATGCAAACGCAACTCTTTTGTATTTGCTGACAAAGACATTAATGTAGCAACTACAAGAATGACTTTGTTGGGCACTTAGGTGCCAAGCTTACGCTGCTTATGTGCCACTGGCTCCTCTGACCTTTAAAGAGCTCTATTAGAGAGGTATCCTCACCTTTATTTTATATATAAGGAAATTATAATGCAGAGACATTAAGGCTCCTCTCCAGTGTCATGTAAATAGTTGGTTTCATGGCTGGGCTTTATCTGACTAGGAATTGCATCCTCTCAACCACTAAATCCTAAGGATACATGTATAATATGAAGTTTTAAAATGAAATCCTAGCGTGTGGGTCATTAGAGCAGCTTTCTACTCATGAACAGCATGTAAGGACAGGGTTTATTATGGTCCCATCTCCCGACATGCATGTCCATGGCCTCCTGGGTTAGAAGGAACCAGCCCAGAAACTTTGTGGACACGTCACTGAATCATCACAGAAGAGAGGGACACAGAACACTTCTTCTTTCTCCCACCCCAACCCTCCCAGTAGCGCCACTGAATAACTTGGAACATATTCTCATGGCTGGAGCCCGCTCGGAGTGCACAATCTTCTCTCAAGAACCATACTCCACCAGAACTGGAAGGAAAAAATGTTTTTTTCCCTCTTTTTAAGGCAGCATAAATACAGCTTGGTGTTACTATTTTATCACACAATACACACAAAATACACACAGTGGCTGATTTTCTCCCTACGAGTGTTAAACAGAGCAATTTTCAGACCTGAATAAAGATGCGTAACTTTCAAGTGCAGTGCTGCTTCCAGCCTCCCCCGATCCAACAACGAGACGGGAAACAAAAACTTCTACCCTGACGACGGTCGCAGGGCCTGGTGCTGCCCGGGTCGGCTGGACAGCCTTCCACTCACAGCTAACACGCCTTCCTCCCACCTTCCACCTCTTGGAACTTCTCAAAAGAAAAAGAGCTTGGAAGGGGAAGCAAAACAAAAAAGTTAGTTCAAGGTAAACTATATTATCATGTCACAGGCATATTCAGAGCTGCCTTCTTTCTGTCAGTACCAAGAAGCTCAGCTATAAGAATTTCTACCCTGCACGGCCCCATAATCCATATTCTCTAGTATTCTGTGACTAGAGGGATTACTGAAGTGACAACCTTAACAATGACATGGTAGCTCCTAAACTTTAAACCGAAAGAGGTAAGAATATACCCCAAACACTTTCCCACAAGAACTTATTCATACCTGTTGTACTAAAATGTATAAAGACTTTTCTAGCTGGCCCAGTAGCACATACCTGTAATCCCACATTCGGGGAGGCCAAGGCTTATGGACTGCTTGGGCTCAGGAGTTTGAGACCAGCCTCAGCAAGAGTGAAACCCTGCCTCTAAAAAATAGCTGGGCACTGTGGTGGGCACCTGTAGTCTCAGCTACTTGGGAGGCTGAGGAAAGAGAATCACTTAAGCCCAGGAATTGGAGGTTGCTGTGAGCTGTGATACCATGGCACTCTACCCAGGGCGAGAGCTTGTGGCTCTGTCTCAAAAAAAAAATTTGATCAGAATACTGATTTGATTTTCACATTATTGCAATTGTGAAACTACTATTCCAATTCCCAAAATTTACTAACTGCTATACATCAAAAATTTAATTTTGGGATGGGGTGGAGTGAGGGGATAGAGGGACAGAGTCATGCTCTGTAGCCTGGGCTAGAGTGCCATGGCCTCAGCCTAGCTCACAGCAACCTCAAAGTCCTGGGCTCAAGTGATCCTCCTGCCTCAGCCTTCTGAGTAGCTGTGAGTACAGGGCACCCACCACAACATCCCACTACTTTATCTATTTTTAGTAGAGATGAGGTCTGGCTCTTGTTCACACTAGTCTCGAACTCTTGAGCTCGCATGATCCTCCTGCCTTGGCCTCCCAGAATGCTGGGATTACAGGTATGAGCCACTGCAACTGGCCAACAATCTAATTTAATGTGACATGTTGATACAGGTTAAAATTCATATTTGTTGAAAACCTTCCCAAAACCAAAGGTAGCATGACAATTAGCCTTGATACCTTCTGTTTCTACAATACACTGCAATTACAAAACACTTTTACACACTTTGGTTTGACTATCTTTTAATTCTCATGACGACCATTAAAGGGTATATATTATCTTCATTTTACAGAGAAAGAAAAAACTCTGAGGCCTAGAGAAGTGGAAAAACTACGTCTAGTTCTCACAGTAAGTGAGGGAGGCGCCAGGACCCACTGGCTGGGGAGGGTCAGAGCTCTTTCCTCCCATCTCTGACCAGCGACTCCACGGAGCTGGTGGGCTGCAGGGATGAGGTTTAGAGGACTCCCTTTCAGGGGCCCCAGGGAAGTCATAGAACACTCAGTCCTGTTTAGTTGCCCTACAGATTCATCAGGACGTGTCCTCACTACAGGAAAAGATCCCCCTCGCCTGAGTCAGCGTTCAGCTCTGAAGCAACTCCATGGCTTCTGGTACCACCTGCAGAGACAACTGTCATAGCATCTGGACTGTGGTTTTGATTACTCCTATCACCCACGCTGCCGAACAAAATTAAGGAAAATCAAAATTTTGGAGAACAGAAGACATACCTATTATTTACATAATACTTGAGTTTGCTGCAGAGTAAAAGGATTTAATTCTTGCTACTGAAGAGCTTAAAGATTCTGGAAAGCCAAAATTTAGGCATTCTATTGCTTGTAGGGTCCTGATGTTTTCAACTTATCTCACAGAGAGGGAGGCCTCTTCTCATTACCACGTAGGGTTGTCAGATTTAATAATACGTTCTGTGCAATCTATAGGACATTTATGTGCAGAATTATTCCTTGACTATCTGAAATTCAGATTTCTCTGGGTGTCCTCCAGTTCATGTGGTAATCCTACTCTCACGTCAGTGGCATGTTACTTGGCTGCAGTTCCCCAACTACTCTGTGACTGCTTGCTAGTGGCTGGCATGGTGTTAACAATAACTCAATCTCCTGGCACTGCGTCATGGAGTACATATTCTCAAGAGCTTTGCACTGTCCAGGTAAGTGAAAACTGGAGCCCAGAAAGGTTCAGCAGGTTTCGGAACCTAGTCCCAAGCTGCCTGCTCCTCAGCACAGTGCTCTGGCTTGGCCTGAAATAGATACTCACATTACACCATGCAACTGTGTTCTTCACCAACGATTAATTAATCCTTGAATTGCATTCCGCACTGAACAGTTACCAAAACTCTGCTACGTATTCAGGACAATTTCTGTTCCCTAAAGAATTCTGATCATCTGGTTCCTAAGTTAGTACAATAGACTTATTTGTTTAAAAAAAAAAAAAAAGTACAGGTTGGCTTTTTAATATCTCTTCTTTTTCCTGGCTTCTTTTGTACCTTACTGGTAAACAGAATTCTGTTCAGTAAGATACAGTTAAAAAAAAAAATTCATTTTTCAGGGACCCATTTGTCAGCCATCTCAGGCTTCCTACTTCTGTCCTCAGGTGTAACACCTGGATGCCTAAGCCCCTGGAGAACAGGCACAGCCCCACTTCCCATGGTACTTCTTGGGCTCTCCTCTCCAGGGAGAGAGCAGCCTAGGAAAGAACTGGGTCCTCTTCCACTCACAATCCTGCACAGCAGAGGGGAGCCCAGGGAAGGGGCTTCCTGCAAATCAGTCTACTCCGACTGTGTCTCCTGTCTCATGAGCAGCCCTGAATTCTCAGCTGACAGGGTAGGAGAGTAAGACAACCCTAAGCTACCTGCACTGGTGAGCACTGGTGCATGGCCAGGACGGCGGGTTGCAGCACACAGGGCGAGAGCACCCCAGCAAGCACCACCCAGAGATGAAGTGGGTGGGGGGGTAGGGGCGATCTGAGGCAGCGGGGGCCCTGGCTCTGGGGGCGTTTCAGGGAATGGCTGAGGATGAGAGACGGAGCTGGGAGCTGATCCCCACAGCAGTCCTTAGAAAGAACGGGGGGGGGGGGGGGGTGCCTATTCTACTTACTAAAACACTTCTTTTAAAAAGCTGCTTCCGATTATCTAAGAATGAGGACTGTTTTTACTTGGGGAAAGCATTTTATGAAGGTATTTTTTTCCTTTGTATATTTGTTTATTTAAAAATCATTTCCTCCTTTTGGAGGGAGTAAATCAATAATGGTGCCTCATAAACTCCTCCGTGGGGATACGGAAACAATCAAATGGCATTCTTTGGAGTCTAAACTGCTGAGACAGTATGTTTTAAGGTTTAAACCCCATTAGCAATTCTGCATTAAGAATTCCAACCGCCTGTGCACACAGTGGGCCCTGACTGAAACCGCCTTGTACCTGGGAGGCACACGGTGGGCGGGCTCAGGAGTCCAGTTACTATAAATAAATGATCCAGCCTAGCCCTTTGAGTCACTGGCTCACCAAGGAAAAACTTTTCAAAATCTGTTGTTATTTCTACTATTAATGCATCAAAAATTCTCAAAGAATACTTTTGGAAAAATCAAACCCTGAAATTCATGAAGAAAAAAAAATCTCCAGAAGCTAAGCAATGAACACGCTGTGTAGGTATCTCAATTTCTACACACCTGCCAGACTCTGTTCCCACATACTCCTTCCTGCCCTGGTGCGAGGGCCTCCTGTGAACCTGACGAATTCTGTAAGGGTCACTCAATAATTATGTTATCTCAAATCAGCACATTGTACCCCATAAATGTGTTAATGTACAGTTATGATTTCATAAAAAAAATTTGTTATCTATTCAGTAAAATATTTGATACAGTATATATTTTTACAAAGAGATGAATTTCAAAATTGTATTTGATTTTACAAATTTTAGAATGGATTGTCCATATTTATCAACAGAAATCTAAAAGTTAATGGTCTTAAGTCATTAAACTATTTCAACAATAAACAAGATTATTTTGTTTCTGGCTTTTATTAAAAAGTGATGGTTCTAATTCATGCTTTTCGATGAAGTAAGTATTATTCCCACTAGATTCAGAAAGTTTGGGATCGTTTTCAACATTGTTGTATTAAAGTAGCTTTGGCTCTACAGTTCTGCGCTCAGGTGTACAACTTCACAATAGCCACTCTGAAGAGTCAGTATCTTAATGGATTTTTAAATATATAATATTAACACCTTAAGAGTTAATGTCTGTTATATCCAAGCATAACCTCTCTCTGTAAATTAACATATAAAATTATACAAACATCTCACAAAATAGGGAATAACTGCTTGTGGTCAAATCACCACACTGGGTTTCTAACAGAATACTTCTGCTAAAAACCTAAAGATAAAAAGAAATTTCCCCTATCCTTTGTTACAGTAAGAATGCCCACCAGTGAGTAGATCTCATTTATACACATATTAATATAATACAAATATATAATTTTGACCTAAAGGAGTTGCATTTATATAATAAAGATTCAACTCCTTAAAGGCAATTAAAGAAAAAAATCAACACAATGTACCCCACATATGCATAAATGTATTCATGATCTATGTGTATATGACTTAAAAAAAAAAAAAAAAAGAAAGAAAAAGGAAAAAAATAATAAGGTCTTTCAATTCACCAAATACTATTTTATTTTAAATCACAGTGGCTGGTTTTTAAATCCAAAATATAGACTAGGTTGCTACATAAGGACACTTAGTTGCCGCTGTATGCAATCCTGTGTGCAGTGGACAGCTCCCTGAGCCCTGTACCTGCGGGCTGACCTTGGAAACACCCACAGGAGTGCCTGGGGAAGCCTGCAGGGACAGCTCCGGCCCCAGGGCAGTTCTCCAAGGTCCAGAGGCCTCTAAGCAGAAACAGGCCACGTCTGCTCTGGAGAACGGGGCAGCTGCTGCAAGTTTCAGCAGCACACAGGCCAGCAGATGGGAGGCCGTCCCGAGCCCCGCCCACCCCAGAAGGCCGGCCCAGTGCTAGCCTTGTGTCCTTCTGTTCCTTGGGAGCCTTTTCTGATAAGGAAAACAAACAGAGAACTCCTGAAGAGGCACACCAAAACTGGAAACGCACATTTTAGATCAAAGTATTAGAATCCCTGAAAACAAACTAACCACCTTCTGAATTCAAAGGCAGTAAAATGGCTCAACGGGCTAAAGCGCCAGCCACGTACACCTGAGCTGGCGGGTTCAAATCCAGCCTGGACCCACCAAACAACAATGACGGCTGCAACCAAAAAATGGCCGGGCGTTGTAGCGGGCGCCTGTAGTCCCAGCTACTTGGGAGGCGGAGGCAAGAGACTCGCTTGAGCCCAGGAATTGGAGGTTGCTGTGAGCTGTGATGCCACGGCACTCTATCCAGGGTGACGGCTTGAG
>CAUYRH010154221.1:0-26828 GCA_963574655.1 Perodicticus potto
AAAAACAAAATTAAACAGCGCCTTTTGTTGTTGTGGGCACACGTAATCCCAGCTAATTTGTTTGGAATCTGTAAATAATAATCACTACAATAATGGAAATTTTAAAAAAAAAAAAAAAAAAAAAACAACAAAAAAAAACCACGCAAAATAAGAGACCAAGCAAACTGAAATTAAAAAAAACCAAAAAAAAAAAAAAAAAAAAGAACTCTTTTGTAATCAATTTGGAAAATTAATCTATTTTTTAAATTTTGTGTCTTTTTATATTACAAAATTGTGTTGTTTATAGGAAGACTTTTCTTTTCCCTTCTCCTTTCCTTTCCTTTCTTTTTTCGAGACAGAGTCTCTCTATCACCTGGGTAGAGTTCCATGGCATCAATGTAGCTCACAGCAACCTCAAAATCCTGGGCTAAAGGAATCCTGTTGCCTGAGCCTCCCGAGTAGCTGGGACTACAGGCATCCACCACAATGCCTGGGCTAGTTTTTCTATTTTTAGTAGACGGGGTCTCATTCTTGCTCTGGATGGTCTTGAACTCCTGAGCTCAAATGATCCCCCCGCCTCGGCCTCCAAGGGTGCTAGGATTACAGTTGTGAGCCACTGTGCCTGGCCTATAGCAAGTATTTTTACATATTCTCTTTAATGGGATATTTTTAAACGTAGAGTTCACAAAGTAAGACAAACCAATCTTATTTTTATGATTATGGTATTATAGATTCTCCATAAGTACATAAAAATGAGATACAGCAAACATTTAATGAATTATAATGTTCTTACAGCTACACTGGGATATGAAGAAATATAAAGTAAGATTCCTTTCTTCACTAGACTTACAATCCAGTTTCAGAAAATAGATTCCTGTGTACAAACTGACATAGTTATAATTTAAACTTGGTTCAAAATTATGTACATTTATAGTTATTGCCATGAGATCTTGACACCCCAAGTCTATCAATTACATGGAGTAAAAGTCTAATTAACATATCATTGGGTATATTAAATAAAACTTCTCACCATCAGATTTTTTGTATAGTTATTATACAAAAAAAGTTGCTGACTTAAAAATAAATGCCTTGAGGCCTAGCTTGGTGGCTCCTGCCTGTAATCCTAGAACTCTGGGAGGCCAAGCGAGACCAGCGGATTACCTTAGGTCAGGAGTTAGAGACAAGCCTGAGCAAAAGCGAGACCCCATCTCTAAAAAACTAGCTGAGTATTGTGGCTGGCAACTGTAGCCCCAGCTACTGAGGAGGCTGAGGCAAGAGGATCATTTGAGCCCAGGAGTTGGAGGTTGCTGCGAGCTGTGACACCATAGCACTCTATTGAGGGTGACAAAATGGGAGTCTGTCTGAAATAAATAAATAAATGCCTTTGCTTCAGATAGTTCAAGGAAATTTTTCTAAGAGTTGTGTAACAGGTAGTGCTCGACAGAAGTAGCATGGCCTGTAGCCAACAACAATTAGAATCAGGTCTTTCTGATCTTTCTGTCACCCAACCCCCACCACCACCTCCAAGAGACTGACATAGAAGAACATGTAAGTGGCACGTGGTAGTGCTGTGGTTGATTGACTTGAACTGCCAATGCCAAAGGAAAGAAAACGTCAAACTATACGTCACCTGTACATAGACATAATGACAATGTGGGCAAGAGAATGCAATTCACCTTACGGACGGAGAGAGATTTAATACCTCTGGAGGAAAATAATTAGAAGCCCAGATGATCAATTGCAGAGCGCTGCCAGGAAGCGTAGTGTTGAAAGAGGGTAGGGGGGATTACAAATGAGTCTCAATGTCACGAGGCAACAACAGAGGCTGGAGTCCCCTGAGCTGCCAACCTGGGTGCCGCATTGTGACCCATGAGGTCACTGCCTGTCTTGGAACAAGTGCGATGGCTGAAGGCACATCTGGAATAGCGAATACATTCTTTACACTCCATTAACACAAAGACGCTGAAAACCCGGAGGGAGTTCTGAGGCAAAGGACAAGGATGCTTCAGAGACCTGAAGGAACTGTTTATAAGGGAAGGATTAAGGCGAAGGGTAATAGCCATGGCAATGGGCAGAAACCAGTGCAACATAACCTGACAGGTAAAACAATTAGGGGAGGGCAGCAATGAATGGACATGGAGAAGGAAAAAAAAAAAGAAAAGTAACAGAAAAAATTTAAAAACTAATTAAGCAGGAAAATGTGAGCCAAATGGAGAAGAACTTGTTGCCACAAAATAAGTCATTGGAAGAAAGTAGGTACCCTCTCAAGAGATGTGTTCAAATACCCAAGGGCAAATTCTGTACAGTATGATTTCCTTACACTACAGAATTGTAAATCATTTAAAATCAAAAGGATAATGATGACTGCCATGCTAATAACAATGCCAGTAGCAGCAGCACTCAATAAGCCCTTGTTAAGTGCTGGGCACTCTTTTAAGCACTTCGCATGTGTATTAACTCATTTAATCCTCGCAACCTGCCACCGTTGTTATCTTGGCCATCAGGATTTGAAACAGGCAGGCTGGCTCTAGGCTTTATATTCTAAACCTCTGAGTTCTTTTACTTCTTTTTAAACCCCCAGAGATGAAGAAACCCAGGGAAAGTGCAGGGCTGGAGGTTGTTAAGTGCACGGCTTCTGGAAACAGTCTCCTCTGAACAAACATGGGTGGGGTGTGGCTTTGGTCTGCTGCCTGTGGCCTGAAGTCATGCTACATTTTGTGGGAATAAGAAAATCATCTTGTGGTTTGGTCAGTTAGCGAAAAGGTCAGTTAGTCTCTAAAGACGAGAACCCCTCGTTAGAAGACTTCCTGCTGCATGTAGTCAGCCTGGAGGGAAATCCTGAGTCATTTGATGTGAGACCCTCTGACACTTTGCCAGACACTGATGAACCTGCCCAGTGGCCCCAGCGGAGTCCTCAACCAGTGGGTGGGTATCTGGCCGACGGGGCACTTCATAATTCGCTCATTCACAGATTCAACAAATACACACTCATCCAACAAATACTGCCATGTTTTCCAGCCTTGCGTCCAGCCTCTTTTCAAAGAAAAAGCTGATAAATGTCAACTTCAGCCACCTTAAAGCTCTATTCTGTGAAAATATTTGGAAGACCAAATTAGCTTTTAAAAACTATAATTCCATGTTGGACACAGTGGCTCACACCTGTAATCCCTAGCAATTTGGGAGGCCGAGGCAGGTGGATTGCTTGAGCTCAGGAGTTCAAGACCAGCCTGAGTAAGAGCAAGACTCTCTTCTCTTCTAAAAATAGAAAAACTAGCCAGTTGTAGCAGCCGCCTGTAGTCTCAGCTACTCAGGAGGGTGAGGCAAGAGGATCGCTTGAGCCCAAGAGTTTGAGGTTACTGTCCAGCCCTGGGCAACAGGATGCAAAGAGGGAGAGCTGGGTTACAGAGATGAGCCAAAGGCAACACCTGCCCCTCAAAGGCTTATGATCTAGAGCAGATAGAATCAGAGAACGGGAATTGCCAAGCCTGGACACCAGGGAGAGGGATTATGCCGCTCAGAGGATACATCCAAGGAGTGAAAGCAAATGTGAAAAGAAAATGGTTAATTGCAACTTGGACAATTGTGTTAAGGTGCAAATCAAACATTCAGATGGAGACATTCTCCAGGCACAGATGGTCCTCAGCACATGATGGGCTCCTGTCCTGATAAGCAAGGCAAAAATATCATTAAATCGAAAATGTATCTAGAACACCTAACTTCCCAACCTCCATAGCTTAGCTAGCCTACCTTAAATGTCCTCCAAGTGCTTACCGGTGGGCAAAATCACCTAACACAAAGATTATTTTATAATAATGTAATGACTATTTCATATGCTTTATTGAACATTGTCCTGAATGCATACTGCCTTGGCACCATCAAATTGTAAGTTGAACCACCCTAAGTCAGAGCCATCTGTAGTTACGTGTCAAAGCTGAACACAAACTAAATAGATAACCCATAGGGACATCAAAATGATGTACATTGATTGAACATGATTCAAACAAGATTAAGATTCAAAATGTGAATTTTAAGACCAATACCAATAAAGTGCCTTGGTATTAGAATCTGTTTTGTTATCGCAAGCCATTCTGCCAGGACACACTTTTTGCCATGTATGTAACGCAGAACACCTATAAAACCTTGTTAATGAAGGTGGAAAGTGGCTTTGACGTGGAAGGCCTCTGGCTGACCGCAGGACATGGTCTCTCCCCAAAAGAAAAGGTTACAGCTCTATAATATCAGAAAGACTAAAACCTGCATACGGGTGTGTGTGTATGTATAGGTGTGTGCGTGCACACTCATATACACATACACACACACACACACATACATAAAATAAAGCCATTCTCTAGCAATTCATTCAAACATTTTATACCTGCTTTATCAGTGTAATTGCCGTAGTTACAAATAACACCCTTTTTCTCTCCCCCAAAAGTCCCAGAAATACATTTAGGGGTACCCTTCTGGTAGTTGTGAGGTATATGATGTCAAGATCTAAACCCTTTTGTTCTTGGAACCTCAGCCTCCCCTGTCCCTCTTTCCTTGTCTCCTGTTGCCGTCCCCAGCAGAGGACAGCACCTACAGTCCCCCTCTCAGAGAGAACCAGACAGCCCTCCTGCCTCGGGGCCTGTCTTGGACGTGACATGTCTAAGTGTGAATCCTTCCAGAGGTCTTTATGATGAATAGAGGCACTTTTGTAACTTCTATACTTTTATTCCACTAGAAGTCTATGAAAATTAGTAAACGATGGAGTAAATTCTCTGTGTCGACAGATTATCAATAACAGACATACGTGTTCATAAAATAGATTTAACATAAGCACCCATGACGTGATATGCATGTGATATAAACACCCTGACTTTATCCCATAAACATGGAGTTTACCTTGGTTCCCTGGTTTAGAAACTGTGTGCTCTCTAAAACGTGAAAATCAACACAAGCTTTTTAATAGTGTTCTTAAAATTCGCAACTCTGAAATAACGAGTTAGAGAGCTTATTTTAATCACAAAGACCAATTCTCCAACACTCACCGGTGGTAGATTCCACATCTCACACTGGCTGCTCCCCTGATTGTTATATCAACTTAACAAAAGGGTATATTCCAGTTAGATCACCAGAAATGAATGTACCCAGAGTGCCATGGCCATCATGGTGATTTGACTGAACCATAATCCATGTACTGGGGTGTTACTTATATTTACTCAAAAGAAAAATTTGTGTACCCCTGTCTGCCAAAGGATCGGAGTCTTCTACTCGTGTTATTTTGGCATTTCCTGTTACTTAGTTAAATTTTGTTTTACCTTCTCTTTTCCAGTCATAATTTCATATTTATGCCTTTATTTATGATTAATCATTTCGTATGAAAAAATAATTCTTTTTTTTTCTCCATTGCAGCCTTTTTTGGAAAATACCTCAATGAATATAATGGCAGCTACATCCCTCCTGGGTGGCGAGAATGGCTTGGATTAATCAAGAATTCTCGTTTCTATAATTACACTGTTTGTCACAATGGCATCAAAGAAAAGCATGGATTTGATTATGCAAAGGTAATTTTCAGGCACTTTTACACTGCATCAATTTACTTTGTGCATAATGGGGAAAAGCCATTTTCACTGAGTTAAAACTATCCCCAAGATTGGCTTCCTATGTTCTCACAATGTTAGCATGAGAAATTTTAAGGTAATTTTAAGCTCTAGGCCAGAAAAAGACTCTCAAGGAAACTGCCTTTGTGTAGTGATTTTCCCCCTTCATTAGGATGAAAGGCAATCAGCTTTTGATGAAAGTATCACCGAGAAAATAACAGACTCTCTGTTCTGTCTTGTGATAATTTTTGTGCCCCCACCCCCACTCTGGAAGACTTGTCCATATACTCAACTGTTCATTGTCCTGTTTTACTTTTCACTGGGGTGAAAGTATATTTTGCATGTGGCTTCAAATTTAGGGAAGAGTGAGAGCAAATGAGTATAATAATTAAAGGTTGGGTAACCACGTTGCTTGGCTCTCCTCTTCTTATCTGACCAAATTTAGTATATGTGACAAGGACACATGGCCCATGGCAGCAAGAGTCCATAAAAAGCCTCCAAGACTATCAGTGCTCGGATTTCCCATTCAGTCCATAGAAATTGAAATGGACACGGCACAGGGCTCTCTGACAAATGGTTCCTAGATTTGACTTGAAAATTCACAAAGGTTTTGGATGGCTCATTTAAATTTAAAATTTTTTCAGATCATAAGTGAAGGGAAAAATACCTTTGAATTTAGCCTACTAATTTGCCTCAAATATCCCTTCCAGCCCTACCCACCCTTTCCTCGTTTATCTAAAAGAAGCATTGAGTATGCTCTATCTAGCAACCTCTCCTGACAGGGGAGGGTACTTGGTAGAAACTGGAAGGAGGGAATTTAATTTTGGCACTTGGCTGCCTCTATGCTTGGCCTGAATTGAGCATGGGGATGGGGGAGAGAGGGGGGACTTCGTGGGAGATAAAGTGTAAGTCCTTTCAAACCCTTCAGAAAAAAGTGAACACAAATGAATTCACAAACATTGCTAATAGGCTTCCAGACTTCGGAAAATTGAGCATTGGCAGGGACCTTGGAGGCAAATTTGAGCAACATCCTCATTTTCAAAGATAAGGGGAAAGCATCCTGGAGTGGCTCAACCACTCACCCCGGGTCACATTCCCAGTCTGGGACACAATTGGTGCATGCAAATCATGCAGACGTCAGCGCACTAATTGCCACTCTGTCGTTTTCTATCTGTGGGGATGCTTTTCAAGTTCCTTTCCAAGCTATTAACCTTTCTTCCCCTGTTGTCCTAAGGAGAGCAAAGTAATCAAGCTTCTCTCCAGATACTAAATCAGCGTAACTTGCTCATTATCACAGTTGATTAAGTGTCAAAGACAACTGTGTCCGAAAAGTATAGATATCCTCTTTTTAGTGAGGAAAGGCATGAAACGGATACCTCCTTGGAAGAAGAAGGGGAAAGCCTGTGGACTTGTCCTAACGATGACATGTGACACAGATTGCGTTTCTCTGGCGCTGCTTTTGCAGCTGTTCTGGTCCTTACATCCACAACATGTGATTAGCCATGCCTGGAAGTCTTCAACACTGAACATTGCCTGGGCACTTTGTGAATAAAGTTTACACTGGAGCTTCAGGCCAGGGATAACACACTTAGAGGAGGCAGGTGGTTTAATTTCAGCTTTCATCTTTCCTTTCTTTTTCATTCCATTTCCTCCCTCCTCCTTACAGACTTGCCTCACCCTCCCCCCCACCTCCCGACTGTGGGTTAAGTCATTTTATTAGTGTTGGGCCCTAATCCCAGCAGCTGTATTCCTTTAGTTTCGCAATTAACACAGTATGATCTGCAGTAAATCAACTGCTCCCCATATTCAAGTAAATTTTGGATCCCATATTACAGATTTTCCCTGTGCTCCCGGATTTGGGCCATGGCTTTGATGAGTGATGGTTATGTAATTCCCACAGGTGGACTTTTAATTTGAAGGAACTATCTTTTCCCGTGTTTGTACACTTGTGTGTGCCTGTGCCATGTGTGTGTGTGTCTGTGTGTGTTCTGCAACTGCAAATTTGAAGTGGGTGTAGCTGTTTCCTGCCCTCAAAGTAATTAAATTTTTTGCCAGTGAATTACATCAACTCAACCTGAGAATGAAATATGTCTCCAGGGTTACATATGCTCTCGCCCTTGGATGGCCAGATTAATCATTATCTTGGGCAAACACGACTTGACTTTTTTCTTTCCTATTTGCTAAGTTGTGTGTTACTTGGAGTGAATGTTTTGCATGTTACCCATCTAGCAACCCTAGAAAATAACTGGCAGCTGACTTTCTCTCTAGTGGAAGCTGTTTTGCTGCCCTGGGAGGTCACAGTCTTCCTTCCTGCCTTAGACCTTAACCTCTCCAGGCAGCGAGTTGCTTCTGAACAAAGCATTTATTCAAATGTGATCTGATCAATGTCACCTTTTGTAATTTTTGTTTTGTGTCAAATATATGTTTCAGGACTACTTCACAGACTTAATCACTAACGAGAGCATTAATTACTTCAAAATGTCTAAGAGAATGTATCCCCATAGGCCCATTTTGATGGTGATCAGCCACGCGGCGCCCCACGGCCCCGAGGACTCGGCCCCACAGTTTTCAAAACTGTACCCCAATGCTTCCCAGCACATGTGAGTAATAACCTCAACTCTGCAACCTGCCATGCAAGGCCTTCCCTCATCTCCCCGCCTTCTCCTCCCCTCTACCCTGTGTCTTTCCACGCTGCGTGTCCGGGAGCACCGGCTTCTCTGCACGAAGGCGTAACTGAAGCCCAGACCTCAGAGCAGGCAGAGCCCCTGGGCCTGAAGGAAAGGGCCTCGTCTGGGTGGTGTGATTAGCAATCTCATTTCCAACATCCGCAAGTTGCTAAGTGGAAAGGAAGAGACACGTGTAGAGAGAATGGGGCAGTTTCTCCCAAGAGTTCCCTGCGATTGTCTTAGGTAACATTCGTGAGTCTGATCTCATAATAATGATGATGACCACACACTATGCTTTTCACAGCAGCGCAGTGGAGACCCCTGGTCCAGTTGTAGAAACATGGGTTTATTTTCCAGGCAAGTCCTTCCAGCAGCTTAGCTGCAGATGTGCAATTAGGATTTCTGCAGACAGCAGCAGGAGTGGCTTGCCCAGGAGGCCTTCTAAGGTTGTGGCTTTAAAATAACCTGATGTTTCCTTTTGAGAGGCAGGCATCTTCCAGCGGAGGCTCGGGGGGCAGGGCTGATGGCATGGGGGGACGAGACAGAGCCGCGAGCTGCAGCATGCCGACAGTTCTCACTAGCCAAGGGTAGACAAGTCTGGGCACTTTGGCAGCAGAGAATATGATTTTGCTGCTTCCTCTGTCGACACCGTTTCTTCCCAACCGCGCCGTCCACATGCCGCCTTCCCTACAGAGCAGCCGAGGCAGCTCTGTGTCTGCTGAAAGTGTGGCATCAGAGAGGCAGGGAGCAGAAAATGGAGATCTGTTTCCTTTATCACTAAACCTCCAAATCTATTTGTGCTTAAATGCCATGTCTTTTCATCCATACTTGTTGTTAGCCAAGATTCCAAACAGAAAGAACTTTAAGAAAATGCAGGGTGTCCCAAAAGTCACTGGGAAATTGTAGCTAAATGTACCTTTATTTACAAAATAGTCATTACAGAATCTTACAAAGAGGTACCCAACATGTAGAGATGATCAATTTTGTAATGACTTTGCATTTAGCTACAATTTCCCGTTTTCCCTGCGTATGGCAACTTTAGGGGTGGCTTTTGGGACACCCTATAGATAAGTAACTGCTGAAGGCTGTCTAGTTTCTGGTCATTATATATCCCTGGACAACTTTTTTTTAATATTCTTAATTTGTACCTTAGTATAACTAATTGATAACTCCAGTCAGTGGCATATAGATCATCTCTATCATATCAATGATTCAGACTATATAGAAGGAGGTTAGAATTAGGGTGTTTGAAGACAAGGCGGGTGACCCACTGAGCATGCCCAGTAACTTAAAGGATGGAAGTGTTTTCATGCTAAAATATTGCCAACAAATAGAGAAGGTTGTCCTAGCACCTGAGGAATGTGATGTGGATGAGCCATTGTGTTTTGGAGTCAACCACGTAGGCAGATAAATTAAGCTTCTGAAGACTCTGAGACTAAATTCATGAATGAAGCCCACATTGGCAAGTGGCTCTCCATTGCAGCTCACTCACGAATTTAGTAGCCAACTGATTCAATGAAAGGAAAAAGTCTTGAGAGCTTTGTATAGCTTCCTTTGTGGCATTAGCAGAATCCCCGGCCTAAGGTGACTTTCTACAGCTGTAAACTTTACAGGTGATTCCCTGAGCTGGAGGAGGAGTTAACAAAATAGGGTGTTTTATGGTTCCTAAAAAGTCAGCCTACCTTTGAAGCTTGAGGCAAGGTCCTAAGCCTGTGGGAAGATCAGCCCTAGGTCAAAAGGTTCTGACAGCTTCATTGCAGTATAGACAATAATTGCATCAGTGGAAGGGTCTGCAGAGTTCTCAACATAGCTTTTTTAAAAACTTCTGATTCAGCAGCACCTGTGGCTCAGTGGGTAGGGCGCCGGCCCCATATACTGAGGGTAGTGGGTTCAAACCCAGGCTCAGCCAAACTGCAACAAAAAAATAGCCAGGCGTTGTGGCAGGTGCCTGTAGTCCCAGCTACTCGGGAGGTTTCTGAAAAAACTTCTAATTTAGTAATTAAAAATTCTATTTATTTCCATAAACACATGTGGATTTAGTACCCCTGTAGCCCTCTGCAGCACGGCAGGATTCGGCCATGAGGAAGACACAATTGCTAACATTAAGGGACCAAGAAACTCAGACTGGGTTGATACACTGGGGCCTGCAGTCCAAATTCAGCTTGCCACCAGTTTTTGATACTCAAATTTTGTTGTGAAATAACTATACTCATTTATTTTGTATTGCCTATGGCTGCTTTCACGATAGAATGGCCAAGTTGGGTAGTTGTGGCAGATACGGTATGACCTGTAAAACAAAATATTTACTGTCTTATCCTCTACCAATAAGTCTGCCTGAGCCCCACTCTCGGAGAGGACAGTCAGGGTTCCATGGCCTCGCCAGTGGTACCAGAGGCAAGTACAGAGCAGAATTCCACAGGACTGTGGATGTTTAGAGGGAGAAGCATTCCCAGCTTTGGGGAGAATCAGAAAAATTTATGGACCAAGAGACTTCAAAGGGGGCCTCAAAGGTTGGGTGAAGTTTCTGCAGATGATTATGTAGAGATTGGGTAGATAATTTTAGGAAGAGCGTATGGCAGGGACAGGTGGGTGCCGGATGGGTGAGGCAACCTCATATGGAACCTGGAACCTGGAGAATGGGCTACACACCAGGCACGAAGGGATAAAGCCTAAAAGGGAAACTGTTGTACAATATTGAGGACATCAAGGGAGTTTGTATGTAACTGCACGCCGGGAGCCACTGGCGGTGTTTAAATAAAGGGGTAATACAATACAAGGTGGCTCAGCATTTCCACAAGCAAGTGCATTCAGGTATTCCTTTTTAGTTCAAATAAATTATCTATGCCCTTCTATAAAGCAAAATCTACATGTGACAGAGCGAAAAGTATTCAGGCCATAGAGGCAAACAAACCTGGTTTCTGGTCTCAGCTGTCCTCACTAAGACCATGGGCACTTTCTGTAAAAAAAAAAAAAATGCCCATTGTCTTGTCTGTAAAATGGAGACAATTCTAGCACCTTGAAGTGATGTCCTGAATGAATTAAGAAAGGCAATGTAGATATACTCCCCAGGTAGGGCCTGGGATGTTGAAGCCACTTCGTGAGAGTTAATTCTTTTTTTTATTTTTTGGGGACAGAGTCTTACTCTGTTGCCCCAGATAGAGTGCTGTGGCATTATAGCTCACAGCAACCTCAAATTTGGGGGCTTGAACAATTCTCTTGCCTCAGCCTCCCGAATACCTGGGACTACAGGCACTCACCACAATGCACAGCTAGTTTGTCTTTCTGTTGTTGTTGTTGTTGTTGTTGTTGTTGTTGTTGTTCTAGTAGAGATGAGGTCTCATTCTAGCTCAGGCTGGTCTTGAACTCCTGAGCTCAAGCAACCCACCCACCTCGGCCTCCCAGAGTGCTCAGATTACAGATGTGAGCCATGCGCCTGGCCCATAAGAGTTAATTCCTCCTGATCCCTTCTATTAAGAGGAACACATAAAATCTCGTCTTTCTTGACCCAAAAGTGCAGTTCCTTAGGGCTCAACTCGACTTTAGGTTCAGGGGAAGCAGCTAGAGAAATGACAGGTTGAGGCTTGTCCCTTGTGACGTGACAAATCTCTTGACAAGCTGAACCTCATGTTGTGATGAGCCTCTCACACCTGGCCATTCTAAAAGAACAGGCAAGATAAATATTGACCTGGGCTGCGTTATCTTTTCCAGGTGCAAACATGTACTGTGGGCGAGCGCCGGTCTGGAGAACACCCATAGCCACAGAAAATGAAAACGTATGTGGTTCGTAAAGGGATTCAGTTTCCCTTTGTTGCTAAGCTTTGGCCTTTGTGCGCTGAGAATGTGGAGATGCGCTGTCTCCCTCGGGCCTCCAAAGCTCTGAATTCCTGGCATCCTTGCTGGAAAGGTCCCCCTGGCTGCTGGTGGAGCAAGGGGTGGAGGGAGTGAGTGTGCACCTCGTGTCTCAGCAAGTGCGTGCAGGTTCAGAGTTCAGTCCTCAGACAAAAGGAGAGGCACAGATCGAAGACAAGCTGCCGATTGTGGCGCACGGTTGTGGTGCACGGGGTTGCTAACTGGCTGGCTTCCTTGGCAAAAACATAAGCAACACATTCAAGCAAGGGGATGCAAGAAGTTAAGTGCTTTGCAGAAATACTTGGCAGGGGCTGTGAAAACGGAGCAGAAGCCACAGACTGGGGTTGCAGGGCCAGGAGGAGTGTGAGCACTTTGGAGCTCCTTGCTTGGTGGCCAGGCAGCGTCCGGATCCCTCTTATCTGGCCTTGGGTTATAGCTACCTGACCCTCCCGGACTCCGGCAAATATATTGTCTTTCCACGGGGTTTGGTATTCCCAGCAAAGCGAGGAAGCCAGTTCGATCCTAGCATGTTGGCTTTACAAAATGCAGATAGAATAAGGAGAGCAGATCGACCCCTAGTTGACAGGTGGGACTGTTGACTCATATGGTAGCTAAGCCACTCATAACCTCTGAGAAATCGGAGGAAGCTCTGTCGTCATAATGCACATAATATGCTTTGTCATAAAGCCCTTCACTCTGGCTAAGACCCTGCTGTACTTTTCAGTGAACTATCTCCCTGTATCCCCACCAGGCTGCTAGATCCTTCTTCACCCTCACTTTAACATACCTGTCTCTCCTGGACTCAGCAAGGTGATAATATGCACCTGTGGACAAAAGCCAGGCCGGGAAGACAGAGTCCATTCATCTATCAGGTGATTCTCTAGGAAGCTAAGAGACTCCCTTATCACCCGCCTAGGAACTATGATGCCCCTGGGAAGTTTAAAAATAAAATTGTTGTTGTTCTGGTTCATCGTACCTAGCAATGTGTATAACTTTGTGTGCTTTACACACATAAGCACACAGATCCAAGTGTAATATAAAATTTAAAATCTCAGTAGAGTTATCCATGTCCACTAATTGGCAAGACTCGTTGTGGAAGTAGAGATTTTATATATCAAATTTTGACGTTGGTATGTCAAAAGAAAAACCGCCTCTGTAAGCCGCAGGACAAAGTTTATTGAAACACCGTTGTTGCCTAAAGCTAGAAAGAATATCTTGCCTTAAAAAGGATCTATACATTTGTACTTCTATTTTTGCACAAATCATGAAAGAGCAGGCTGTTGAAGGTGAGAAAAGTTTAAATTCTCTATTAAAAAAATTCTGATTGGGGTAGAACTAATGGCTCATTTGCTACAGATCCTATTAGGATCTGTTTACCCAGATCCCTGAAGTTGAATTGCACAACTCCAGGGGTCAACATTCAAATAAAATATCACGTGAATGATGCCCTGGTGGTATGCAAGGTATACCAAGGCTGGGACAGAAGTATTTCATCTCTTAACTTCGCAGGGCCAGGTAACTCCTAACACCTTCAAAGCACAGTTCCTATTTGTTTACCAAGTGAATAGACATGCTAATCTCACCAACTGGCTGACATTAAAATATTTTTTAAATGGGCCAGGCTCCTGTGTCTCATGCCTGTAATCCTAACACTCTGAAAGGCCAAGGAGGGTGGATTGCTTGAGCTCAGGAGTTTGAGACAAGCCTGAGCAAGAGCGAGATGCCATCTCTACTAAAAATAGAAAAACTGTCCGGGCATAGTGGTGGGCACCTATAGCCCCAGCTACTCGGGAGGCTGAAGCAAGGGGATCACTTGAGCCCAAGAGTTTGAGGTTGCTGTGAGCTATGACAGTAAGGTACTCTACCCAGGGTGACAGACTGAGACTTTGTCTCAAAAAAAAAAAATTTTTTTTAAATGGTATCGAAGTATTTGAACAATAAGTTTCATGAATTAAAAGAACACCTAGAAATACCCTAACTCCATAGTTTTTTAGATTAAAAACTGAAGTCCCAAAGTCTATTTTTTTAAATAAAGTTCCAAATGGCTTTGCCCAGGTCACAGGTAGTTAGGGGCAAAACTGAAGCCAAAAATCAATTCTCTTGGACCCAGATGATGCTTTCACCCCAGGCTTGTTCCATTCTTGTCATAATCACAGTTAGTTTTAGTTGTGGCTCCTATGTATTTGCACAATTCTAATTGGTGTTTACAGCATCATTAAAAGACTCTCTAAATTATTTACTTTATACCTATAATCAAGATTATTTGGTATTATTGTGCATGTGCTCAAATGTTACCTTTCTAAAGGCATTGAACTCACGTGGAAAATATCTCCACAAAGTCCATTAAAGGAAGTGCGTTGTAAGTGAAAACTGAGATGGTGTGGCTTGGGAGATTCAGTATAGAATTTCCAGTTTAATGCTTTGAATATGTACCTTAAATCCGTATAACTGGCTTATGCTGGGAGTTGAGACCTATTTCATTTCTCAGAGAACGATGGTTCTGCTACCAGTACCCTGTAAGAGTCAGATCATTAGGGGTTTTGTTATTGTTTGAGACTAAATAACAAACGAGGAAAACACATGTTCAGATACAAAACACTAGAAATATATTCATTTTCACAGGAGTGACAGCAAAGGCCATCAGCAGTTAAAATGAACTGCTACATTATTTGCAATTCCCCAAGCATGTGTTTAATATACAACAGGTGAATTTCTTGAAACTATTTCTTTGCGAGTAAGAATGATTCTTCTAAAATATCCACCCGACAGAAAGGTGACGTTATTAGTCCTGTTGTGTCATTAAGCAATGATGGCAAGAAAATCGGACTGCAGGGAGGATTGTCATGATGGTGAGGGTGGAGCTTGCAGAGGTCGTGGACTGAACTAGCTAGGAGCCAGCCTGCCGAACCATGAGTCCTAACAAGCAGTGCCTGGAGAAAAGCAATACGCAGGGAAGCTTGCGAAGAAAAGGAAAACATTGTAAATATGGGACTAGTCTACAGGGGCTCACAGGTCTGTTTCCTTGGAAGTGTAACGTATGGGTAAAGATCTTACTTAAGAAACAGCAGAAAGTCTCACCAGAGTAGGCATATGTACCTGCAACCCAGATTTTCTTTTTTTAGAAAACAACAGAAACTCAAAAACTATAGTCTGATTCTTTGTGCTCTCGATTGTACAGTTTTTGGCCAGGGCTGGGTTTGAACCCACCACCTCTAGCATATGGGGCCAGCACCCTACTCCTCTGAGCCACAGGCGCTGCCCTCGTCCTCTCGACTTTAAAGCAATAGCCAGTGTTGTGCACCTTGCCCTTGACGCAGCCAGTGTGCCTTCCAGGGTCAGACTCTGTTCTGTACTTGCCACAAAAGCAGACCCAGCAGCTGATGAGGAGGCGCCTGAATAGGAAACCGAAGCAGCTAATATTTTAAATCGGGATGGAGGCTAAGGATTTTAGGACTTTTGATAGGAAGAAATGTAGGTTTCAATTCTCCTTTTTAGTGACTGGGATTTTGAGGTGCTTTGTGGGCCCTGCGGTCCAGGACTGAGGCCTGGCCGAGAGTCCCCCTGACCCTGTGCTTTCTTTCTCAGTTCCTCTGTGTTCTGTCCTTTCTTGTTTGTAAAGCGAGAATAAGATGCCCGGCCAAATCTTCAGAGTTGCCACAGCAGTCAAATGAGCTATTACATAATCGGCCCTTTCCCAGCTACCTGTAGGTGTCTGTATGACGCGGTCTCAGAATTTGCTCTCTGGAGTTACCGAAATCTTTCTTTAACCCTCACAGGAACTCTTTGGAGTTGTTACTCCAAAAGTTCTCCAGGATCACATACTACTAAGGAACAGAATTGGGATGAGAATTTGGGTCTGATTCCCACACATTCTGTAATCATTGAATATGTGATTTTCCACTTTGTCCTAAAAAAAACAAAAGTTACCTGCTTCTTTCAATCTAATATGTTCCACCCAGCTCACAGCACCAAGCCCTGTTTGAATAATTTGAAGTCAATCCTCAGTTAGGGAAGCAAGGTTTAATTATCACTGAGGAACAGAAGGCTGGGTCTTCCAGGAATTTGGCAGATCTCAGCGGGAGGCAACCACAAGCCCTTGGCAAAAGATCACTTTTCAACAACATTGGCAATTCCAGTGACCCCTGACCTTCCACCTGCAGGCCCCTGAACAGCTGCTGTGCTGTGAGAAGCAGTGGCAGTCTGTCTCCCTTTAAAAGGCAAATGTGCAGCCCCCTCCTTGCCGCCTGCTAAGATCCCACCTGGGACTTCAACCCCCCAAGGCCGGGGGTCATCTCCTATATCAAGAAATTAAGAAAAATAAAAGGGGAGGGAGGACAGCTTTGACAAGAGGCCCTGAACTCTCCCTTTTAATATAAGCCAGATTTAACATATGTCATTCTATAAATCTGTGGGTCCAATTTGAGGCTTGCAATTTGCTGCCATCTTGCCTGCCTTGTTGCCCCAAGTAAGGTGTCGCTCTGCCAGGCACATCTAGGCAACGGGGAGAAGATGTAATTTGCTCACTGTGAGCCTGCATTTTGGTTCCTTATGGTAATTTTTATTTGTGTTGAGGCTTGGTGGTTTTAAAAAAGTCAACTAGATTTATTTTTAAATTAAGCCAACCCAACATCAAAGGCAGTGAGAGGAGGGCGTTTAGGTATTATAAGGAACCCCTGTGTAATCTTTTATCGCTGTCTTCTTTTTTAGGAATGTATCCGTAAATGGTTAGGGGGCCTTTCACTACCTACATGCTGGGTCTCTCTGACCTCAAACCACCCCCATGGGCGAAAAGCCCTTTGCAAGGGAATTTAGAAATCCTCTCTCCTCCTTCTTAAGTTCTTACTCTAATCCTGTTCGTAACGCAACGTGCTGCATGAGGAATAAAAAGCACAGGCATAAATTCTTCTCCGCTTCCTTTCTGACTGTGGTTTACTTAAGTAAAAGGAACCCTTTCAGGCCAGAAGATGCGACCATTTGGTTCATGAATCATTTACTTGGTAGGGAGAAAAACGTTCATATTGAAAGTTTATCTTAAAACGAATGGCAGTTGATACTGAAGAGTTTACTTTTTAATACCTTGGAGATTTTTTCAATCCAGTAACTTATATGGAAGGTATTTGTTTATGGGCTCATGGAAGAAAGGCATATCCCACTGTTTGAGGCATATTTAAATAATATGTATATTTAGTTGTTCCTCAAAACAGCTGTTTAAGAGAGGTGCTATTAACCCCATTTACAGGTGGGCAAGTTGAGCCACACCCTTTTTTCCACTCTATAAAATCTTTTCTCCTTAAACAGGAGTGGACTTATACTTCGAAGCATAATTTGAACACTGTTAAAGACAGGGTCTTTGGGGCTAAATGTTGCATTAGTGTTTGTGCTGCTCTGTTTCTGTTCCATAACCACCACACATGCTGGTCACTAGGCTAACTTCCTACACCAGGAAGGCCAATGGTCCCAAACTAGCATTTTCTAGTATCAAAAGAAAGGTTCTGAAACCTACTGCCCGAAGAAACTGTGTAATAACAGGTGACATTTGTATGGCCCAGCACGCATGGAAGTGTCCCAGTGTACAACCGTATCTCAGAAACTCCAAGTTCCGCCCTGGGAAAAGCAGATGACCTCAGAACCAGTGGGGTGCTCGGTCAAGACTCCTGAAATCACTAGGCTTGCAGTGACTGATTCTTTCCTCTGGTTTTATAAATAATGGCATGGGATCACCTTCAGTCATCATTATCCATGATTTTTGACTGATGGATGCTCCCTCCTGCCACCCCCCGCCCCCAGCAGAGATTAGCTATCACATGGACTGAAGGGCTGGCTGTTTGTTTCACATCAAAAGCCACCTCAAATGTAGGACGTGTCCCTCCCTTCACTTTTTGTTCATTTTGTTAAAGCAAATAAAACTTTGGAATTCAGTCCTATTTCTACGACCTATGAGTTTTGTTAATCTGGAGCATTTTACTTAACTTTACTAAACCTTGATTTTCTCAGCTATAAAGTGGAGCTAATAAACCTATTTTCCAGAACTGTTGAGATAACTAAATGAATTTATGTGTATGTAACACCTTGAACAATACCTCACATGGTAAATACTCACTAAGTTCTCTACTTTAAACAACCTCCATGAGCTTAATAACATTGAACGAGAAGATTCAAGTAGATGATAGTCTGTTGGGGAGTTCAAATGTAAAAAAACAATTCTTAGTTGGAGAATTGCTCTAGCATAAACATGTAATACTCCTGTCTATGCTAGAGAGTGGGGCGGCGGCATCTCATGCTCGAAGGAGTTGAGTCAGACTTCAAAGAGAAGGTGACATGTTTTTTGAGTCCCGTGGAATGCGTGGGACTATCACTTGGCTCTCTGCAATAGATTAAGTATAAGCTTAAACTAACTGGACCTGGAATAATAAGACCCACGTCCCTGAGGCTAACAAAAATTATGTCCCGCACCTATGTTCAAGTTGTAAGTGAATAGCGTTATTGCTAAGCTTGTATGTCACAAAAGTAGACTTGGTTATAATTCCAGCAAATCCAATTAAATGAATGGTATCTATACACAAGGTTAAGAATGAGAAAGACTCACAGAAATTAAATATATGAGTAATTAACAAAATATGCTATAAATTGAAGAGAAAATAGCGTGGAAATTATGATTCATCACATGCCACATGTTTGTAACTACATTTAATAGCCTAATTAGCAATAAAATGTTTATGAGTGAACATCACATGTGAGCATTCCCTTCTACATTACTGAGTTTTATCTATAGATCTGTAATATCACTATAATCACCTTGGTGTGTTTCTTACCCATCTTTCTTATTCAATGAACCCAAATGAACTTGCACTAATTACATGTTCAGCTCCCATATAGTAAGAGTCCTTTCTGGATGTTTTCAGAACTCCCAGTTACAACTACGCACCAAATATGGACAAACACTGGATTATGCAGTACACGGGACCAATGCTGCCCATCCACATGGAATTCACGAACATTCTGCAGCGTAAAAGGCTCCAGACTCTGATGTCAGTGGACGACTCTGTGGAAAGGGTAAGCTTGTGAACCTCCCTCTTGTGATAGTTTATGGCCCGGCTTCCTTTGTTCTTGCCAATCCTGTTTTGGATTTTTGTTTTGTCTTATTTGTTTTTTCATTTTCCAGCCTCGTCTTGAGAGACCACGTGTATATTCAGTGACTTAGTCACCCTTCCCTTGTCTTGTCCCCATTCTGTCAAACGTCTGGTTTATACCTGGTTCTCATGGACCCAGTATAAAAAGAGAGAAAAATCAAATCCTCATGAGTCAGGAGCAACGCCTGCAAATACCTTCAGAAACTAAGCAAATAAATGGCTATAGCAAGTCCAGGATAAGACACTAAGGACTGATGTGTATTGTGGAGAACATGAAATTAAAGGGCCCGTCTAGAGCAAGCAGCGACCACTCGGTCTGGCGCGCGTTTGCAGCTCGTGCTTGCTGTGCAGCTTGTCAATCAAATATCATCAGATCTTTTAAAAATACATCAGAAATACAAAAATTTGTATTTGTAATTTTTTGAACTTTAGAACAGAGTGTAAGCCAAGCAAGACAGGCCTAAAGCTGGATCAGGCTCGGAGGCAGCCTGTTTTTAACCCTTGGTAATGATATATGCTTGATGATATTAAAACGTGCTTTCCTGATGGATTTTCAAAGTAGAAGCTGTGAAGTTTGGAGGTAGAGGTTGTTTTGTGGGTTTTGTTTTTGTTTTCTTACCAGACAAGCAAATAAAACTCATGAGTAGAATGTAGCAATTTTTAAAAGTTCCATTTCAACAGTATCATTAGGTCCTCCCCCACCCCCCAGCCGCTCACTCCCAGGTTGGAAGCAAATAGAAAATGTGGAAGCTGTTTATGTCAGTCAGCCTTACTAAAGTAACTCATGTCTTTTAAAACCAATGGAAAATGCTTTGGGGGTGATGGTGGCAGCTGCGCCCTTGGGTTTGCCCTGACCGGTCCCGTGCTGCGTTTCAGCTGTATAACATGCTGGTGGAGACGGGGGAGCTGGACAACACATACGTCATCTACACGGCCGACCACGGCTACCACATCGGGCAGTTTGGACTGGTCAAGGGGAAGTCCATGCCGTATGACTTTGACATCCGTGTGCCTTTCTTTATACGTGGTCCAAGCGTGGAACCCGGATCCATGTACGTATCTCTCTGTTTGCGACATTCAACTGTCGCAGCTCAAGATAATTCAATTACTAGTCTCAGTGTCTAGTTTCCTTTCATCCCAAACAAAAAAGGATGTGTGTAGTTTGGCAATTTAGAAGATGAAAACCTTTTCCCCACTGGCACATCTTAAAGTAACTGAAGTATACTATTTAAAGAGAAAGGAAAAGTAACTGTATCAATGACTAATTCTCTCAAATTAACCAGAATCCGTGACTTTTGGGACTGGGGACACAGACGGAATATGATCTTGGGAACATCTTTACCTCCTTTGAATCAGGGATATACTGTCATTTTTTAAAACTACGAATGACATCCTCTTCGCTTTTAATTTCTTCTGAATTGTTACTAAAAAAAAATTTTAAAGAGAATTAAATTTTAAAAACACGATTTTTCTTTTAAAAGAAAGAGATCTGAAAAACTAACTTTTATTGCTGTCACCTTAAGCAGGTCACTGCTTCCTTCTGCATCTCTATCGCCCCCCCCCCCAGAAAGACAGAGTCTCTCTTTATTGCCCTCAGTAGAGTGCAGTGGTGTCACAGCTCACAACAACCTCCAGCTCCTGGGCTTAGGAGATTCTCTTGCCTCAGCCTCCCAAGCAGCTGGGATTACAGGCACCTGCCACAACGCCAGGCTATTTTTGTTGTTGCAGTTCGACCAGGACTGGGCTTGAACCCACCACCCTTGGTATATGGGGCCAGTGCCTTACTCACTGAGCCAAAGGTGCCACCCCCCTCTGCATCTCTATTTTCCTGTCATAAAATGAGTCTCATATTCCTTGTCAAACATATCACAATGTTTTTGTATAAAATAAAATGGTGATCCTAGGCTCAGTGGCTCATGCCTGTAGTCCCAGCAACTTGGGAGGCTGAGGCAGGAGGATTGCGGGGTAACATGCTGAGATCCCATCTCTAAAAAATGAAATAAAAATTACCCAACCACAGCAGCCTATACCTGTCATCCCAGCTACCCAGGAGGCTGAAGGACCACTTGAGCCCAGGAGTTCAATGCTGCAGTGAGCTATGATCACACCACCACACTCCAGCTTGGGCAACAGAGCAAGAACCCATCTCTTGTAACTCAGTGCTTAGGGCGCCAGCCACATCCACTGGGGCTGGTGGATTAGAACCCGGCCAGGGCCTGCTAAACAATGACAGGTACATCAATAAAAAAAAAGAGCCGGGTGTTGTGGCAGGTACCCGTAGTCCCAGCTACTTGGGAGGCTGAGGCAAGAGTATCGCTTAAACCCAAGAGCTTGAGGTTGCTGTGAGCTGTAACACCACGGCACTCTACCGAGGGCAACATAGTGACACTCTGTCTCAAAAAAAAAAGAGAGATTATGTACATGAAGGAATTATGGAAAGAATAAAATAAAGGGATGGAAGTAGAATTCAAAAGCTGGAGTAGCCCTTGCAGAGCACCTACCCTGCAACGTTGCTGAAGAAGCTGAACAGACCGCATCGGTGCCTATCCCAGAGTCCCTGTTTCTGGATGTGGCAGCCCTGGGGCCCAGAACCCAGATCTTCTGAATGTCATCTGTACGCTTCACCTACCGCTGCATCACACTGATTCTGGGAGGAGGGCGATGGCGGGAGAAGGGTTTCTTTAAAGAATGTTCTTATGTTCCTTATGATCTTTACAAACACCCTGGGGATTGTGAGCTCTATAGTGAGAAGGATTTATGTTTGAAGGACTTGGTAGCATTGATCAAATTCAACTCTAAAAGCTGTACCTCTTATTTTAGAATATTGATTTAAAGCCCAAGTTCAACAGAGGAGTTATGGATGGTTGGGTATTAAATGATAGAATACATGGCACAAAAACCATATGTCAGGCCACATCTCATCTGGTAGCGTGGCCAGAGCACAAGAGTGTGGGGCATCTCTCCAGCCTGACCCCCGGGAGAGTCCATTAATCCTGCTGACTCACCCCCCCTTGGCCAAGTGCAACCATCCGTCCCTAGGAGACCACAGGAGGGATGAAAGGAGTTGAAAGCCAGTGAGTCACTGCTGCAGAAAAAGCAGCCCTGAATGCCACCGTCCACAGGCATCGGGTCTGGGTCGTAACCATCTGTCCTTCTGCAGAGTGCCACAGATCGTTCTCAACATCGACTTGGCCCCTACGATCCTGGACATTGCCGGGCTCGACGCACCTCCCGATGTGGATGGCAAGTCTGTCCTCAAACTTCTGGACCTGGAAAAGCCAGGTAACAGGTGCGTCCATATTCCTTCTCTCAGCCCAGCCCCAAACAACACTGAGCTCTGGCTGGTGCCCGGAGCCCGCCAGCAACTGAAAAACGTGGAGGCAAATATGCTCTGCCCGTGAGGCTCAGCCCCAAGCTGAGCATTTCTCAGCTGTTTGAGAACAGCATATTGATGGAGACGCAGTCACGGTCTGTGGGAAGCGGGAGGTGTTTCTTTAAATAAACTGCTAGCACAGATCCCTTTGGAAAAACTTCCAGATGCCAACAGTAAATATTATTATTTTGCTTTCAGGTTTCGAACAAACAAGAAGGCCAAAATTTGGCGTGACACATTCCTAGTGGAAAGAGGGTAATTATTGGTTCCTGGGGTGCTTCTGGGAACCAGTCCTAGTGGGCAGCTTTCCCTGCTGGGTATTTTTTTTCCTCCTTATTTTTGTTTACTAAGCATGCAGATTTCGTCAGCCTAGTCACCAGATTGAATGGTTTGCTAATTATTCTCCACTGGCCAGCAGAGTAATTATGGCCACATCAGAATTGTAAAGAATCAATTCTCAAACTGGTTAGTGGGTACAAAAATACAGTTAGATAGAAAGATAGTGTTTGATGGTACGGGAGAAAAATTATAGCTAACAATAATTTGTTGTGTATTTCAAAACAGCTGAAAGAGAATAATTGTAATGTTCCCAACACAAAGAAAAGATAAATATTCCAGGTGATGGATACCCCTAAATGATTTTAATTTGATCATTACACATTGTACACATGTATCAAAATATCACATGTACCCCCCAAATACATACAACTACAATATGTCAATTAAAAGATATCCTTCCAAAAGGCAATATATTCTCATAAGGTAGGACCAAAGCCTGGACATGGATTGACTAGCATTTCTTGGCCTTGGTTCTTATCAGACCAACGAAGGAACTTTCTCAACCACCTTTACCAAGTTCTTCTCCAAAGCTTGCCTGCCACCCTGCTTTCTATTTCTTGTCCCTATGTGCCTTTCATCGTTTTAAATCTATGAATGTATGCCATTATTTCCACAATCTCGTCTGGATTTCCCCTTTTGATTCATAATGCTCATTGCCTTGTTTTTCTCCATAATGTAAGTTGGGAGAGAAAAAAATGTTCATCTACAGCAGGATCTTCATAGTTGACCACCTCCCTGCGTTGACCACCTCCGTGGGCCAGACGTGCACCACGTGTCCGGATAAGTCCAGCAGGTCCAGCTCCCCGGGCTGACACCTCCGTGTGTTGACCAGTTTGTTACACTCCTGTGGGTGGTCAACGGACAGAGGTTCCACTCTAATTGTTGTTTAACAAAAAGAATTTTGAGCATGTAAAATTACACATTTATGCCCAGAGTTTTGAAGTTCATGCTACAGTGGAGGAATGATTCTTCTTATCCTTTCCTCTCATCTTCACAGTATCCAGTTTGTAATTCCCACCAAGGACTCATCAAACCTTGAACTACTGCAGACAGAGCTTCAGTGTCTTATTTCTTGTTGCTGAAAGAATGTGGCAGGGAAGAAAAAGAGAACAGGCAGGACTTAGGGCTGGTAATTCAGATCACTTCTCATCTACAAAATATTTCCTTTTCTGCCAAAGCAAATTTCTACGTAAGAAGGAAGAGTCCAGCAAGACTATTCAACAATCAAATCACTTGCCCAAATACGAGAGGGTGAAAGAACTATGCCAGCAGGCCAGGTACCAGACAGCCTGTGAGCAGCCTGGGCAGGTGAGTGACACAGGTTTTCTTTACAGCCTCTCGCGTGCTGTAATTTAGAAGATTTTCAACATAAAATAATGTATATTTATGTATACATAGCTTTTCCCAGTGGTCACCAGGGCAAACTCACTGGGACACCTCTCCCCTCACTGACAGAATTACCTGACTGGTCCGTGCTGGGCCTCCCCATCTCGACCTGGGTTCCTTCGAATTAATAAAACACTGCATGGTGGTGGGTTCGAGAACCTCAGAGAGAGTTCTCTGCCAGGGACACTGGCTCCCTCTGAGGAGAAGATTCCCAGGGCTGCTGGTAACTGGTCAAGAGTGGTCAAGACATGGGCAGGTATGGGCAGTCAGCCACCCCAAGAGACATGGTGAGGTCACCTCACCCCAGGCTAAAGGCAGATGTCATCTAACCCAGAGTAGAGGACAGAATCTGACCAAGGTGGGGAAAGAACGGGGAAACCATACTCTGTTCATATTTTCTTCCTTTGCTCACAAAGGTTCTGACATCAAGTATTTCAGTAGAATGAGTGCTCTTCATTAGCAGAAATCTTACTATAGAATCTGGGCTACCCAGAACACCACCTGTTATCAATAAGAACAAAAGAAATACTGTATGATGAGTTAATACTGCTTTTAAGGAAAGTGAGAACAGAAAAACACGAGTGACTTTTGATTGGATTCTATACTGGCTGAAAGAACATGTTATGTCATGACAAAAGAGAAAATTAATTTCTATGGCTACGAACAAAATCAGAAGAAAGTGAAAAAAAAAAACCTCACATTTTTGAGCATTTGTCTCATGTAAGGCGTGGCATACAGGACTTCCTATGTATTCCCTGAATTTAATCTTCACGTCTCTCAAGTGAGGTAGACAGTGGCAACCCCATTTTACAAAGGAGCAGCTGGCAACTGGCAAAGTTTGGGTCCAAACAGGAGTTGTCTGACTCCAACACTTAGGCCACTTGCTGCCTTCCAAGGTAAGTTATGGTAACTAGGTGAAGAGAAGTTCAAATCTTTGTGAATTTTGTTTAATTATTTCAAAATATTACAAGGGTACAAATGTCTTTGGTTATGTAGATCATTTTTGTTATCCTTGAGTCAGGGTTATATGTGTGCCCATCACCCAGGTAGTGTTGATTGTACAGTTAGACAGGTTTTCACCCATGTCCTCCTAATCCCCTCCCCGCTTGATTTCCGCTGAGTTTTACTTTTCTCTCTACACACGTATGCTCTTCGGTTAGTTTCAATTTAATAGCAAGTATGTGTGGTGTTTGTTTTTCCTTCTTTTGATCCTTCACTTAGAATAATGATCTCCATTGCCATCCAAATTGTTGCAAAAGGCCTTAAGCCATCCCTCTTCATGGCCAAGTAGTTCTCCACAACACATACATACAACATTTTGTTATCCTCATGGATTGATGGGCACTTGGGATGATTCCACTCTTTGCAATTGTGAATTGCACTGCAACCAACATGTGAGTGCAGGTGTCTTTTTGATACAGGCTTCTCTTTGGGATAAATGTCCAGTAGTGGGATTGCTGGGTCAAGTGGTAGGTCTGGTTTTAGTTCTTTGAGGAATCTCGATACTCTTTTCCATTAAAGTTGTACTAATTTGCAGTTCCACCAACAGCATATAAGTGTTTCTTTCTTTCTCTCTGCATCACCAACATCTATTACTTTTGGACTTTTTAATAAAAGCCATTCTAACTTGAGGAAGGTGATATATCATTGTGGTTTCAATTTGCATTTCCCTGATGACGAGTGGTGGTGAGCATTTTTTTCACGTGTTTATTGGCCATTTATTTATCTACCTTCTTTTGAAGTTAGAAGCTTTGAAAAGCTTCTGTTTATGTCTTTTGCCCACTTTTTTTTTTGAGACAGAACCTCAAGCTGTCACCCTGGATAGAGTGCTGTGGCATCACAGCTCACAGCAACCTCCAATTCCTGGGCTCAAGCGAGTCTCCTGCCTCTGCCTCCCAAGTAGCTGGGACTACAAGTGCCCGCTACAACGCCTGGCCATTTTTTGGTTGCAGCTGTCATTGTTGTTTGGTGGGCCCAGGCTGGATTCGAACCCACCAGCTCAGGTGTACATGGCTGGCGCCTTAGCCCGTTGAGCCACAGGCACTGAGCCTTTTGCCCACTTTTTAATGTTTTGTTTTCTTGCTGAGTTCTTTGTAGGTTCTGGTTATTATCCCTTTATTAGCTCTAGCTTGCAAATATTTTTTCCCATTCTGCAGATTGTCTGTCTGCTCTTTTACTTACTTCCTTAGCTGTGCAGAAGGTTTTTAATTTAATCAACTCCTATTTATTTATTTATTTATTTATTTATTTATTTATTTATTTTTGTTATTGCTGTGATTGCCACTGGGGACTTGTTCATAAATTCTTTGCCTATGCCAATACCTAGAAGAGTTTTTTCTTTTTTCTTTTTTTATTTTTATTTTTAGACAGACCCTTAAGCCGTCCCCCTGGATAGAGTGCTGTGGCATCACAGCTCAAAGCAACCTCCAATTCCTGGGCTCAAGTGAGTCTCTTGCCTCTGCCTCCCAAGTAGCTGGGACTACAGGCACCTGCCACAACGCCCGGCCATTTTTTGGTTGCAGCC
>CAUYRH010154222.1:0-10733 GCA_963574655.1 Perodicticus potto
CCCTCACACTGCCTGTGTCTAACTCCCCCCTCATGTCCCCCATCCCTTACACTGCCTGTGTCTAACTCTCCCCTCATGTCCCCCCATCCCTCACACTGTCTGTGTTTCACTACTGGCTCTCATAGACATTTTGAGGTCAAGGAGCCTGTCATTCATTTTTTATAATTCTAACAACTAGCACACAGTAGGAAGCAATGCCTCCTTATACTTGAACGAACGTCACGGTTCCCCGGATCCAAGACACTCTTCTATGCCACCAAAACACTCCACACATTTCCCCTCACTGTAGCCTTTGAACTACTTTGATTTCATAACAAAGAAGGCGGTTAAGTTGAGTTCATTGTGGAATCCTTACTGAAAGGATTCAGAGGAGATTTCATAGGATGATAAAGCAAGAATGATAATCAAGGCTGTGGAAACTAGAATGTCTCTTCTAGGGTTCCGTGTTCTCTCAATATTCCTGCCCTACGAGTCTTCTCCAGAGACGGCTGCTTCTGCTCATGTGAAGTGCACAGTGGCTGCCAACCCAAGTCCAGATAATCTTAACAGCTTTGGAACTAGCTACTATGTTCTCACTGTGTCTCTTAGTTCAAAATGTTAGTAGGAAGCTTCTTATTGGTGTCACAAACCAGCCTGTGCATTGACTCCCAGGGGTCAGTGCTCAACACTTGATCAGCTCTGGCCAAGGTTCTGGCATCACTGCAGGGCACTCGGGTGGCCATCAGCAGCATCTGGCTTATTGAGCATTTAACTAAAGAAAATGGTACCACATTTCCAGGGAGACAAGCTATTTTTTGAAAAATACTTCCTAAGATTTGCCAAATGACTAGTCCACTATTTGGAAACTAAATTTTTAGAAGTATGGGAACATTTCTGGAAAATGAAGTTATGTGTATATTAAAGAGAAATATTCTCAAGTGAATAGGGACAGCCAATTAAAATTTCAGCATAAAAACTTGATTGACATGTTGTTATTGTGCCTATGTAACAAACTCCTTAGTAACTTAGCGGCGGTGTGCTCGTAGTTTCTGCGGGAATTCGACAGCACAGTGGAGACAGCTGGTCTGTTCCGTGACGTCTGGGATCACCAACGGAAGACTCCGGCTGAAGGTTGAAGGCCAGAATCACCTGTGGCCTCCTTCACTCACACTGGAAGTGCTGCTATTAGATGGGTATGCGAGTTCCTCTGGGTGTGGGGCGCTGCACATGACTTCTCTACATGGACCAGTTTGGTTTTTTCCATAGCATGTGCCTGGGTACTAAGATCTGCTGTCGTGAGAGAGAGAATCAAGTGAAAATTCTGTTGCCTATTATGACCTCGCCTCTAGCATTAGTTCTGTTGCATTCTATTGGACTGAACTAGGTCACTAAGCTTGGTCCACACCCAAGAGAAGGGAACAAGACCCCAGCTCACCACAGAGGCACAACGTCCCCTGTAAGAGGGCAGGTGGGGTGGGATTTATTAGTATGGCTGTTACTGGAAAACGCCATCTACTGCAACACAAATTAGATGTATACTTTTTTAATTTTAAAAATATGTCTTAAATCCACAGAGAAGCATATGTCTCCAGATTTTGTTTCTCTAATTATTTCCTAAATAGTTAGAACACTTATAAACTACATAAGAAGTTTATTTTAATGAATACTTTCTTCCACGTGACTTTTGTACCCAGCCTTTTCATAGTTATGTTTCACCATTTGCATTTCCTCCAGCAATCATAGACTAGTAAATATTTAACTTTTGAAACATTAAGATAGGCCAAGCTTTAATCAAAATATTTTTATGTATTGAGTGGTTTCCCAACAGCACATACAAAGACAATTACTGATTACATTACAATCAGAGTTGATGTGTATAGGACGGACGACCCAAGAATCAAAAAGGATCTCAAGTGATGGAAGCCCATCCTCATTAAATTACTCCAATGTCCGCCATTCTCCTTCCTGGAAAGACCCTCCTTATTTCTAAGTCTAGCCCATGTGGAAGTCCCATTTGACTAAAGGCATCCCCAATTAGTAAGAGCTTACCCCTTCTTTATGCATTTTATTGTCTCTTACTTCAGTGTCACCAAGCTTATTTTGTTAGTTGTTTCTCTAATTATTTCCTAATTTTGCTCAACTAAATTCTTAACATCCTAGTGGCAAGAAAGGGGTAGTCAAGTCCATCTCACTGCCCCCTCCCTTTCTTTGTGAAAAACCACTCACTTTAGTACAACTCCAAATATTAAGCAAATAATTACTGACGTCTTCCCTAATAATATCTATGTCATTAAGCCTTCGCACATAGTTGGGAGGAAAGAGTCCTGTTTCATGGAGTGGGAAAGAAAAAAGGGAACTGATAATGCCACCCAGATGAAATTGTCAATGACAAATACGCAGATTAAAAATTCATTTGGGAAAGAACAGAAATTCTGGCAAATTCTGATGAAACAATCATGACAATACCAGGACTTGATACTGAGAAGAAAGCTGGCAGTGTCTTCACGGAGCTTCACTCAGCCACATAAAAACGTTGAATTGAAAGTGGTTGCTGAGTTATGTTGAAAAGTTGCGGTCACACCAGGATCATGGCTCCCTCGCTACACGGGCCTCAAATACCAGCTCATTCCTCTCATGTTCATTCATTCTGTGCATTTCTATAGATCATTCATAATATAAAGAGGCCCAGAGGTTATTTAGTAAAGTTTTTGAAAGCACTTGTTCAAATGGATCTGTGGCCTTTGATGTGTTACTTTGCAGTTTAATAAAGGGCAGAGTCTGGCTAACTAAGTCAATACCTTTTTTCTGCTTCATACTCAGGAACTGAAACCAAATGTTTCTGCCACGCTGCCCTTCACTGCTTCCTTTGTCATCTCTTGCCCTTTCCCCTTCTAGGTTATACATAGTTTGGTACAATACTGAAATAATACAGTCATAAAAAATGTCTTAGGAAATGTTTTCCTCAGCCGTGATTCAAGGCAGAATGGTAAGAACCTGTGACATGGATAAATGATCATTTGCTTTTGTAAATATCACCACTTATTTTCTCTGTTCCAAGTTCTTCCACAAACCCCTAAAACTAAAAGATCTTTTCTGTTTCTGTTAAAAAATGTTTGTTTTTCATTATATAACATGGAGTTACCATCGATTTCTAGTTTTTATATATAAATGATAGTTTTTTCAAATAGAAACTTTTTCCAAAAACTTTAAACCTGAAAAAATTAAGAAGAAACTATTTGACTAAGATTTCAAATGTCTTCTAATACCATGTACTAGGGCTTCAGTAGAAATGTTTTGGACCTCTGCTGTCAGGAAGGGCACTTACTGCCAGTTGCTCTTATCTTAAATCTGTTTAGCAAGAACAGGCATCAAAGGTAAGAGGCAGTGCAACAGTTTCTCTGATGGCAAATTCTTGATTGCTGCAGAAAGTGATTAGAAACACACAGCTCAGCAGGTTGGGTTGCTTGAGAAGGGGAGGGGGGAGGAGGACTGGGGTGGGAGTTCTTATATGCTGTGAAATAGTCAGGATGGGAAATGTTCAAAATGTAATTTACAAAAGAACATGATCTCTGTTTCTTCTATTTAAAAAAAAAAATGTTGGCAAGTTCTAACTTGGTGTATGACCTGTTCAGTTCATTTGATCATGCTGATAAAACATTGTCCTACAATGCATGACAAGTAAAAGAATGAGCTGTTTTCTATAGGTTCTCTAATTTTTACACTTATTTACTTGTAAGACAACCTCTCTAGGTTTATAGTAGAATGCTATCCTTGAAGCTTGGTACCGGGAGATTTCAGGGAAAACGGGGTGTATCTATCTTATAATAAAGTGGTTTTAATTCTTAAGCTCTTTGGAGTGACCTTACGGCAAATTCCATTATATTTTGTGGGAAATTTTTTTCTCTTGGGTTGTTTTCAGCTTTACGAACACATGTATCTACCTCATTTGGGGGTTGAACAGCCAGTATCCCATCACCACCAGATGAAGAGAATGTCAATGGCAGTGCCAATAACTCTCACAGAACAGGGGGCATCTCAAGCCAACATTAGTGCACTTGGTGTGGCCCTTTCCTACAATATTATTCTTTTTCTCTTTCAACAAGCAGTATAAATTTCCTTCTCACTATGTCTAGATTTACAAATTGTTCATTTGCTGCCTCAAATTTACTCTGTTTTGTTCATCTGAAAAACAAAGCCCGACAATGATACTCAGACCTTGTATAAATGCAAAATGTTCACAATGTGCCTAACACGTCCTCAAAGACCCACTGGCATAAAGGGCCAAGATTTAGAAAAACAAAAGATCAGTCAGCAAACAGAATATGGGGTAAGGAAAAGTCACCAATCACCTCTTCACTGCCTCATTAATTCTTTTGCTATTACTTTTTCACTGGCTCTTTACCACTTGCCCTAGGGTAACACTTTTTTTGTTTTGTTTTGTTGGAAGTTTTTTTTTTTAATTGTATCATGGTAATACTTTTAAATCAACTACATTTCTTTTCAGAGAATGAAGTTAAAGCTTTGTTGATTTTTTTTTTTCAAAAGGGCTAATTATGAGAGACTTTGTTCACACTTCTCTTCTGCAGCTCAAATTTAAGCTGGGGAATTTTTACAAATGAATAGAGGAAATCAAATAAATAATATCTGATGTCCCTACCCAAAGAACCAATAAACAAGTAAGAAGTTCTATAGAACCACCTTGGATATTTTTTTCCCAGATTTCAGATATGACCACCTTACACTTTAATGGAATTCACAAGTACAGAACACCAAGCTTGCTCAATAGACAAGTGGGGAATTAAATCAACATGGATTCAAGAATAAGTCCCACATCTACCTCCATCTGTGTAATGTCTATTCAACAGTGTCAAAAACTACAAAAGCACAACAAGACGTATTTATTGCCTTACCTTTTAAATGACAAACCATTAATATATTCTTCCTTCTTCAAATGATTTAAACAAATGGATAAACATAAATACTATACTGAGAGTTTGTATCAACCCTTTGATATAAGGCTATAGTTTTCAGCTTCCCATTGCTGATATGAAATACGAAATTTACATTAGTGAATTAGTGGCAAAATAATTGCATTGATTGCTCCAAAGTTTTTCCCTATTTAATAGTGAGCATCTATCGTCATTCCTAAGAAGAGAATGTTTTGAAAATAAAAAAATGAACAGATAATTGAACTTTCAAAACACAACTACATTTTCTAATTTATGGTAAGGAAAATCCAACATTCCCATCTTGGGAAGGTAAAAAAGAAAGGTTCAAAAGGCAAGAGTTAAAATAATATGACATATAAAATGTGTACTCAAACAAAAAGATGAAGAAAAACACTTTCAGTGTGGAGTCCTTTTGAAAATAAATTCCAGTTCTTCCTCAGCTTACATGAAAGTATTGTACTGAAATGAAACAGTTAAAAATAATAAACATGTTTTGAAAATCTTGTAAATGTGTCTTTGCTTAATTTTTCTACTTGGTTAAGTAGAAAAGGGGGGGGAAGGGAGGGGGAAAAACTATATTTTACTTAGAACTTCACCCAATCAGAATACATTTGAGAAATCTGTGCACATGAAGACATTTGAGTTAACCCTTCAAAGATCTACACGGAGTGAAGGAGAGACAAAGTAGAAGTCACTGTAACAATGAAAGTCATTTAGGAATCGAACCCAGATACAAAGCACAAAGGAGAAAAGGACACCAGCGACCCTCACTAATAATGCGAACCCAGAGGTCACCTTTTACTTAATCTGGAGACACGCCGTTGTCCCAACATCCTAACATGCCCTGAGACAAACGGGAGTTAATTTTAGAGGCAGCAAAAGGACAAGCTTTGGAGTAAGAAAATTAAGAATTCAAATCTTATCTTATGCCCATTTACAAAATACTTAACCCACGCCTGTTTATCTTTAAAATAGGGATAATGTAGTTATGTCATGAGAGTCACTTCGAGAAAGACATTATTAATATATATACTATACATTGATAAAATAAACTACAGTACGTGAGAGACAGTAGTTATTAAAATATATATAAATTTTAATTTTCCTCTTCCAATTTGCCGAGAAACAGAAGACTTTAATTTGGTCTCAAAGACACAATTAAAAGGAAAACCAGTGAAGCAAAAAATTCATCCAGCAGAAACAACTACAAATGAACAAAGGTTCACAGGTGTATTATTCATCCAGGTATATTATTCATTCATTCATGCAAATTCTTAGCAAGTTCCCAATGTGTTAGTCCATGAGGATCTGAACACAAGTTAAACGTAACTAAGAAAGACAATTAAATGGCTCAGTGCCCAGAGCTCAGCGGATAGGGTGCCCGCTACTTGCACTGAGGCTGGCAGGTTCAAACCCGGCCCAGGTCTGCCAAACAACGACAACTGCAACAAAAAAACCCAGCCAAGCGTTGGGGTGGGTGCTTGTAGCTCCAGCTACTTGGGAGGCTGAGGCAAGAGAATCACTTAAGCCCAAGAGTTTAAGGTTGCTGTGAACTGTGACACCACAGCACGCTAGGGTGACATAGTGAGACTCTGTCTCAAAAAAAAAGAAAGTAAGTTAAATGAGGAAGACACTCAAATGATTACCTAAAAAAATAGGGTGCACTGTAACAGGTAAGAGTAACAAAAGAATAGAGGAAGAAATAATTAAATATGCTTGTTGTCAGAAAAAAATACGTAGGACCAATCTAGCTGGGGGTCTTCCAGAATAGTGGAACATTCCTTCTTCAAGCATGGTGTCAGAAGAGCCCAAAGAATGATGTGGGATCTGGCTCAAAATGCAACTTCAGGGGTCCTAGATCTACTGAATCAGAAAACCTGGAGCGAGGGATTCAAGAATCTACGTTTTAACAAACCGTCCAGATGATGCTGATGTATGCTGATGTCGGAGAGGCCTGTTGGAGTAGAGTACCAAGCTGGTGAGCATGGAGGCATTTTAAGCAGGATAACAAGATGAGGCAGCAAGGCAAAGATCCACACAATGAGAATATCACCAGCTGGAAGGTGAGTGACAGAAGACAAGAATGGTTCCGTCCCTGGGGGCCAGATTGTGAAGGTCTATATATCACGCTAAAGAATTTAGACTCCATCTTTTAACAACAGGGGTTAGAGTATCACAGCCTAATTGTCTTTTCTCTTGAAATCTGTGCACAGTAAGTGGGTAGCAAGCACAGATAATATGAATAAACATGACACCAAAGCATTAACAATGTCCATAGAAAGAATTCTACCATAAGTAATTTCATACATTATTGTCATTCAAAGCAGTTCTGCGGTAATGGACAAATGCTGGGCTTGCAGAGAGGGGTGTTAGTGATTCAGGGCTGGGTAACCTCGGAAAAACAATTTAACTTTATTGATCTTTGGTTTTCTCATGTGGAAAATGGGCAAAAACATGTTCCAAGAGTTGTGAGAATTGAATGGAATAAGCATACCAAAGTCACCAGGAACTTTAAAGTATATATATACATTGCAAGATACTCTTGTTAAAAATATAACCCTTTTTTAAATTCTTTCTGTGAGTAAGTGTGAATAAATAAAAGCAGTATTCTAACTGCTGGGAAAATAAACATCAGAAATAATTGCTTTTTGTAGTTTCGATGCCAATGGATGTCTTGACTGGGCAGGGCTGAAAACCCAACCTGAACCTCCCACAGCTGGACAGAAGGAAGGAACATCCGAGGTCAGCGCGCAGAGGAAGAGGAAACGCAGAGTGTGGGGCTCACCTTCACGTATAGTTGTAACTAAGAACTGACGATGATAACACAGGCAGGACTAGGGACTTAATTAGGGCCACTGCACTAACGGTAACAGTCTTTGAGTTTTGCACCTGGCCATAAATGAAGATCAGACTCGAGGCTGATCTTAGCCACAGATAAGACAAAGCCTTCCAATGAATCCCACTCAGACGCCAGGCTTAGAAGAGTTTCCAATTTCAGATGCAAAGGCAGAATTTTACCATCAACAAAGCCAAAGGGGAAATGACATTTGAAAACCAACAGATAGAGTTCTTTTTGCCTTCTCCTGGCTGAAAGCCAAGTGCACAAGCCAAAAGGACAGGATTCAAAAGCAGTTAAAAGCAGAAGGAGTAATTGCAGACGGTCTGCCTCCTGCCAAGTTGTGGGTAAGATACAAAAAAAAACTGACTTCTTTGGGGACCTGGTTTTAGCTATAAAACCCTTAGGAAAAAAATCAATGCAAATGAAAATACAGATAAAGTGCACAAAACATATCAAAACATGTCACTCCCTCGTACTAACAGGAGACCTTCACCTCTCCCTCCTTCTCTTATACAAATGCACCTTCACCGTTATTTTAGTCGTAGCAGTAACCAGTGCCAAGTCCAGGCAGTGCCAAAGTGCTGCAGTCAAGGATGAAGCGGAGATGTTACACACAGATTATTTTTGTTTTATTAACTATATTAGCCACATAAAGTTATAAATGCTTCTGGTGCTATATATTAGTACTTAGAGATTTTAAAAACTTTTTTTTTCCTGAATACAAAGGTTGTATGTTTATAGTTGAAAATTTCGAGTGTCCAGAAAGTAATGAAGAAATGGTAATTGTGATTTCACCACTTGGAGTAAGCTCTGCTAACAATTTACCCTGAAGCCCTTTTTTTTTTTTAAAGACAGTCTCAAGCTGTCACCCTGGGTAGAGTGCCCTGGCATCACAGCTCCCACAAACTCCAACTCTTGGGCCTAAATGATTCTCTTGCCTCAGCCTCCCAGGTAGCTGGGACTATAGGTGCCTGTCATAATGCCCAGCTATTTTTTGGTTGTAGTTGTCATTGTTGTTTGGCAGGCCCGGGCTGGGTTCGAACCCATCAGCTCCAATGTATGAGGCTGCCGCCCTAGGTGCTGAGCTAGCCCCACAGTCTTTTAATACATTCATATTGCTTAATGACTTAGCATTCTATCGTAAGCAATTTTTCACATTAAAACATTTCAAAACCATAATTCTAACACCTACAATAGAATTCTGTATGAGTATGTGAGTATGTGATGTAATTTAAACACTTCCCTATTGATGAATATTAGTCACCATTATTAAGAATGTGGGGATTAATTTCTTTGTACATGAACCATTGGTTGCATTCAGAAGGAATCTTCTAAACAGTAGATGCAAGTTATGCAAGTCTTTAATATTTTGTTGTATGCTGCCTTCAAACCATTTTTCACCAATGGTACAAGGAGATTGAAATTATATCATCTTTCTTTGCTTTTTAAAATCTGTCAGACTATTTAAATTTAAAATGTTAATTTTGCTGGAGATTTCCCTAAACATTAAACCTCTTCTGGAAATGCACTGAATAGATGACACTGCATCTTACAGAATAACAATCATCCACGTAACAATGTTCTTGCTGTTGAGTAGTGATTAGTCTTAGGACTTGGCACCAATATGAATATTAAAATAAAGTAGTATTCAGAGTTTCGTGTGCATTTCTGGTTTGAATAAAGAGAATTAATGCTATGAAGTATATAAAATATGTCTTTCCAAAACAGCTGTCCAAAACTGTTACCTATTCCCATAAGGCATATGTTATTCCTTACAGACCACAGGTCAGCTATTAGTCTTTTTTAAAAACCTGGCTATTCTAATAGTAGAAAACATTTTATTAATATTTTCATTTGCATTTCTTAACAAGTGGTTGGGTATCTTGGAATTTATTTATTATTTGTAATAACTTCTTTATGAATTATCTATATATGACCTTTTTCTTTTAAGACATTTGTTCTTTGGTCCTTTAAAAGAATGTTATATATTAGATATATTAATTATATATGGCAGATAAAATATTTAATATTCTAGTGTTTTTTGACATATGAGACACCATATGGATAGAACTTGTATTTCTCTTTACATTTTTCCTTTTATTTTAATGTTTTTAAAGACTTCCTTCATCCTATTAGAAGGAAAATCCATACTTCCTGACATTACTTTTTGTTAACGTGTGGTACAGGAAAACCTCCACATGACTACCACCTCCATATTTTGAAAGTTTGAAACCTCCCTTGGGTGGTCAAATTACACAGATTCTGCTATAATTTTTTCCCCACTTAAACTTTTAAATTCATATGAAACTTATTTTGGTATATGATGTAGTACAATTGCCTGAATTTATCATTTTACAAATAATTGTCCAGTTATTACAATGTTTTTTATTTAACTGTTCTTCCTATAATACATAAGAGTATGCATTAATCATATTGCCTATGCTATTAATATTTATCAAAATAGGTTAAATAATATATAGTGTATGATAGATAGATTCATATATTAAAGAGTCTCTTTCGGGGCTTTAAAATTCCTAGAGTTTTTTCCTATATTCTTTCTTCAGCATAACACTATTCTAAATATATACTTTTAGACAATGTTTTGAAACTTACTAGTGATAATCGTACATATTTAATTATACCATAAATTAGCAATTGTTTTTATTTCACATGAATTATATATATGTATTTTTTTCAAATTCGAACACAGATTCACCAACAAAAAACTTTCCCAGGAGTTTGGTTGAAATCAATCACATTGAATAATCAAATTCACTTAAGGGAAATTCATGACCTTCACATATCTGTATTTTCCAGGTAGGCAAAGATGACTCCAAAAAAACTCTTTTAACACTTCTTATAGCCACTTTACATGATAGCCAGTAATTAAATGGCAAGCTAGAAGGAAAATAAAGAGGAATGATCCAACTCCCAGAGAAAAAGAGAAAAAAAAAATTGTTTTTTTC